>ML247678.1:0-26731 GCA_005239495.1 Nicotiana undulata
ATCCTCATCTAGATCTAAGAGAGATCGAGATGAACAATTCCGGGATATTACCCGAATTGGACATCATAACCTTAATGTAAGCAGCACTGAGCTTGTCTCAATACTAAGAAGTATGGGAGACAGAGTTAAATGGCCTAAGGACATGCGTTCTAATCCTAACAGGAGGAACCTCGATCAATGGTGTGAATTCCACAATGATCACGACCATAGAACAACAGATTGCAGATATTTACAAGGTGAAGTAGAACATCTATTAAAGCAGGGCTATTTAACAAACTTGTTTAGTGATAAAGGTAAACAGGCATATATGAAGAACAGGCAGGAGCCACCAAAACCACCCTCCCCAAAACGGACAGTTAACGTCATGCATGGAGGAGAAGAGGTAAACGGTATAATCTTCCAGCTAACCTCAAAAGCCACGAGCACACACAAAAAGCGGGTTCGAGAAACAAATGAGAGAAGAACAAATATCTTTTGACGATGCAGACTTTGGTGGATTGATACTTCCACACAATGACGCGCTGGTAATATCCTTACTCATTCATGACACTAATGTTAAAAAGGTGTTGATTGATCCAGGCAGTTCAGTCAATATTATTTTGATGAAAGTCATGGAAGAAATGCTAGTAGAAAACACAATGATTCCAAAGGTTTGAGCCATATCTAGGATTGACAATTCAACAGTGATAACTAAAGGTGAGATCGAACTTAATACTTACGCTGAAGGAGTCGTCAAAAATGCAAAGTTCCAAGTCATTAATACAGAAATGGCTTACAACGTCATCCTGGGAAGACCATGGATTCATGACATGAAAGCAGTCCCATCTTTACATCAAGTAATAAAATTCCCTTCCAAATGGGGAATAAGGCAGATCATGAGTGATCAGCAAACCTCGAGGAATATTAATTCAATAACTCTTAACAACAAAAGAGACGCGGAAGAAACAATGAATTTTCAAACAGAGGCTCATCAACAAACAGGTATGGAACAAACTTCTGACCAGCTACGTACCAAAGAAATAGATACTCTAATAGGTACGGAAGAGGATAATGACAAAACAAATCCTATAATCATCAAGAATGATCCAGAACATGCGGACATAGACTCCAGACCAGATTTCATTCTTGAATAAGAAGAAGAAGAACATATCAAAACAATTGCTGAAGAACTCGAGGTTGTTCCCATCTCAGAAAAAAAGCCCGAAAGGAAACTTTACATTGGCGTAAAATTGTTAGAAAGATTAACTCCAGAACAAAAAGGTACGTTTGTCAATTATTTAAAGGCTGATGAGGATTGTTTTGCATGGTCCCATTCGGATATGATAAGTATCTCACCGGAAGTGATGACTCACAAGTTAAACGAAGATCCATCGTTCGTACCGGTTAAACAAAAGAAACGAAAATAAGGATCTTTCAAAAATCAAGTGATCGATGCAGAAGTTCAAAAGCTTTTAAATATAGGTTCGATACGAGAGGTAAACTATCCTGACTGGCTAGCTAACACGGTAGTTGTACCCAAAAATAATGGCAAATGGCGGGTATGTGTCGATTATACTGATTTAAATAAAGCATGTCCTAAAGATTCATTTCCCTTGCCACATATAGATCAAATGATCGATGCAACCGCGGGTCATGAATTGTTAAGCTTTTTAGATGCATATTCTGGTTATAACCAAATCAAAATGGACCCCTTGGATGAAGAAAAGACTTCCTTCATTACTAACCGGGGGACCTATTGTTATAATGTTATGCCCTTTTGGGTTAAAAAATTCAGGTTTCACTTATCAAAGATTAGTGACAAAAATGTTCCAAGAACATTTGGGCAAAACAATGGAGGTTTACATCGATGATATGCTTGTAAAGTCAATACAAGCGGTAGATCATCTACAACATCTCTCTATCACTTTTGATATTTTAGTCAGGTACAATATGAAACTCAACCCGAAAAAATGTGCCTTTGGAGTACAATCTGGTAAATTTTTGGGATTCCTTGTGTCTAACAGAGGAATAGAGGTAAATCCAGCACAAATAAAAGCTATAGAAGAAATACCTGAAATCTTGAGAAATAAAAAAGAAGTCCAAAGATTGACAGGAAGAATAGCAGCTCTAGGGAGATTTATTTCTAAGTCTTCCGAAAAAAGCTTTAAATTCTTTGCAGTTCTTAAAAAGCAAAATCAGTTCGAATGGACTGAAGAATGTCAAAAGGATTTAAAAGACTTGAAGGCTTACTTGTCAAATCCACCATTGCTATCAAAGCCAAAAGAAGGGGAAAGATTATACATCTACCTGGCTGTCTCAGAAATTGCCGTAAGTGCAGTATTGGTAAGAGAAGAAAGAGGTAAACAATCTCCAATTTATTATGTAAGCAAAACTTTACTAGATGCAGAGACTAGATATCCACATCTAGAGAAATTAGCTTTAGCATTAATAATGGCATCAAGAAAATTGCGTCCTTATTTTCAATGTCATCAAATTACTGTCGTAACTTCATATCCTTTAAGGAATATTTTGCAGAAATAAGAACTGTCAGGAAGAGTAGCCAAATGGGCCATAGAATTAAGTGAACATGATATAACATATCTACCTAGAACTGCAATTAAATCACAAATATTGGCCGACTTTGTAGCTGACTTTAGCAATAATATTACTCCTGAAGTAGAAAAGGAATTGCAACTTTTCAATGGTATAAACCCAAGTCAGTGGACCCTACTTACAGATGGCTCATCTAATATAAAATGAGCAAGATTAGGTATTGTACTAATATCACCCCATGGGTGAAAAGATACGACAAGCAATCAAATTCTATCCAATAACTAACAATGAAGCAGAGTACGAGGCTGTTATTGCAGGTTTAGAATTGGCACGAGAGTTGTCAATTGAACAAATCAAAATCAACAGCGATTCACAACTGGTGGTAAATCAAATACAGGGGACTTACATCGCTCGAGAAACTCGAATGCAACAGTACTTAGAAAAGGCACAAGAACTTATGAGACAATTCAAAATGTGGGAAATAATACAAATACCTAGAGAGGAAAATGCTGAAACAGATGCATTGGCCAACCTCGCAGCAGTTACGGACGTAACCAATAAAGACAACATTATCGTCATACACCTCTTCCATTCGACAGTCGATCACAGCAAGAATGAGGTATCTTTCAATAATCTAACTTGGGATTGGAGAAACGAAATTCTTAACTTTTTACAGAACGGTATCGTGCCTGAAGACAAAAAAGCATCTCAAGTGCTCCGTCGCAAAGCAGCGAGATACTATTTAGTTCACAGCACCTTGTATCGCAAAATGTTTGGAGGACCCTTAGCTAAGTGCCTCAGACCTAACCAGACGGAGTTTGTGATAAAAGAAGTCCATGAGGGCCACTGTGGAAATCACGCAGGTGCAAGATCTTTGGTAAAAAACCTAATCAGAGCAGGATATTACTGGCCCAAGATGGAAGAAGACGCGGAAAATTTCATATCAAAAGGTGATAAATGTCAGTGGTTCGCTAATAAAATGCATCAACCAGCAGAATTGTTACATTCTATTATATCACCATGGATCTTCATGAAATGGGGAATGGACATAGTAGGACCTCTTCCCCCAGCTAAAGGTCAGGTACGGTTCCTACTCGTACTTACTGATTATTTCACAAAATAGGTAGAAGCAGAAGCATTCAAACAGGTGCGGGAAAAGGAGGTTAAAAATTTCTTATGAAGAAATATAATATGCCAGTTTGGAATTCCAAAGGAGATCGTGTGTGATAATGGCCCACAATTTATAGGCTCTCAAATCACAGAATTCTTCGACAGTTGGAAAATCAAACGGATCACATCAACATCATATCATCCCGTAGCTAATAGACAAGCAGAATCCACGAACAAAATCATCATCAACAATATAAAGAAACGGTTAGACAGAGTGAAAGGTAATTGGCCTAACGAATTACCAGCGGTGTTATGGGCATATAGGACTACATCAAAAACAGTTACGGGAGAAAGTCCTTTCGCACTCGTTTATGGCTCTAAGGCATTAATACCCGTGGAAATTGGCAAACCAAGTCTTAGAGTAACAACAGCTACGGCACAAACGAATGATGTTGAACTCCAGACCAATCTAGACCTGGTCGAGTCACGAAGAGATGCAGCCTTAATACGGATGGCAGTTCAAAAGCAAATCATAGAACGATACTACAACCGCAAAACTCATCTCAGGTATTTCAAAATTGGGGACTTTGTACTTAAAAAGGTCTTCCAGTCAACAAAGGAAGCAGGAGCTGGTAAACTAAACCCAAATTGGGAAGGTCCCTATAAGGTCCGAGGCATAGCAGGCAAAGGCGCGTTCGAGTTGGAAGCCATGGACGAAAGGATTCTACCAACAAGTTGGAACGCCATCCACCTGAAAAAGTACTATTTCTGAGGAAAAGAAGTACCCCCAGTCAGGTACCCCATGTTAGATTTTACTTTTGAATATTTAAAATTTTACTAACTTTTTTAGATGATAGGAAAAAAGCTAACCCATCACCAGATGATGACATTAGACCTGCAAAGACGCGAGGAAATAACATAATTCCCGGTCTAGGGTTACACTTTCTGATGGATATTTTAAAGGGTTAAGCAGTCATCATCTAAAAAGGTATATACCTTCGAGTCCGGAATGTTTTCCTTTTTCAGGGAAAGGACCACAAGGAAGGAATAATCAAGTGCTCGAGATCTCATTCTTCAAACGCTCAAACACTTGGGGGACTATACAGTATGGAAGGCAAAGATGAAGCAAATAAGACTATTAAAAAGTCAAAACTCGAGCCTAAAAAACCATTCACCCAACAAGTCAAGTGATACGAGCAAAAGAACTGAAGACTCCAGCACGAGAATTGCGAAAGCCTACTTTGGAAACCCTCGAACCATGTTCAGGTTATAAGGCAAAATATGAGCTACGAAGAAGAAATGTACATCTCTTATATAAAAAACTGTTACATCTAAAACAGTTAGGGATAGAAGATCATCATCATTGTACTTAGCGAAAACTGTTGTAATCAAAACAGCTACGAAATCTTTGTACTCAAATAGAAAATTGTTATTCAAATAAAAACAGTTAAGGATGAAAGATCAAAACCCTTGTATATATTCTCAAAATTGTTATCAAATAAAACAGTTACGGATTACAATATATTTCTCTTGTACTTACAACTGTTGCAAATAAAACAGTCATGGGAAAAAATCCAATACTTACGGAAACTGTTACTAATGAAAAACAGTTACTTCCTTGTATTAACTCGAAAAAACTGTTATCTACTAAAAACAGTTACGAAATACAAGTGATTATTAAATCTGTTAAAACAAAACAGTTGCAACATGAGTTTTAGATGACAAATGTAACACATGTAAAATGTTGTGAAAGTTCAAGCAAAAACCTCTCACAAAAACATTCTTAAAACATGTGAAAAATTCCTATTACTCTATTGCATTTTCAATGAAGTTGAGACGTATTCTTCATTAAAACATTAATTAAAAGGGACCTAATTCACAAACAAAGCCTTTTATAAACAAAGGCTAAAGCTTATACTACACCCATCATAAAAGGGTTCAAAGTAAAGCACGCATCTTTATGCAAAGAAAGCTAAGAGGTACGAACAAAAACCTCAGCAAAAGCGATAGACTTGAGTAAAGAGTAAGGCTCAAAATTCACAAAAGTCTCAAAAGAAAGCATTGTATTAATATAAAAGCGTCTAAGTAAAAAACCAAGTACTAAACTAAGTACTTAGCCGCATAAATATGTACATTTTTTAGATGCCCCTATGTTGTCAGTTGGGGACTTTAGAAATTTCAAATTACTCAGTTGGGAGTAATTACACCAATCCAAAAAAAAAAAAGGGGATGACTAAAAAGTCTTCATTGTTGAGGAGGAGGAGGAGAGCCAGCTTCTTCTTCTGGAGGGTCGTCCGCTGCTTCATTAACTGGCGAGAGATCAAGACCTTGCTGAGTCTTATCTATAGCTTCTTTAGACGTTGCAATCTCAGCATCAAGATCGAAGCCTACTTGACTCATCTCCATCACAGTGTCATGGCGAGCATTCATATATGCCCAACTCACTTCAACAGCTGTTGACTCTTCAAGCTCATTATAGTCTCTCGACCATACCTGAAGTTCAGTCTTCAAGTTGTCATTTTCAGCTTCAGCAGCCTCAAGGGCGACCTTCAAAGGTGCGACTGACTCCTCCAGATTCTGAACCTTCGCCAAGGCTCCACATAGATCTTCTTGGGCTTGGGAGAGATTATGTACGAGTTCTCCAGAATACTCTTCTTTTCGCCCCAACAAATCCTTCAAGTATCGGATCTCTTCCGTGGCTTTTGACAGTTGCTCAGCAAATGAAGATTCAAGAGTATCCTTGTCTTTATTAACTTGGCTGAAAGAAGCCTTCTCCGCTGCTAGCTCTCCTTTGACGGTCTTCAGCTGCTCGTTTAAGGTATCCTTCTCATATTCCAGAGCTACCATTTCTATTTGAAGGCTTTCATATTGTGCTTTAATATCATCAAGCCCACGCAGCACTTGCAACTCTTTTTCATAATTGGAGATTCTCTTCATAAGCTCCAAACCAATAAGGTGCGTCTGCAAAAAATAGTAAAACAATTAAAAGTGTTAAACTGTTAATTAAGAAACAATATATGTGCAAAAGGTCTTTTAAAAAGTGCATACCTTTAAGGAATTGTGCACCACCTCATTATCCCAAGTAAGAGATGCATGGCTGTCAAGTTTGGCTCTTTCTTCGGAGCCAATTAAAGGCTTGAGCCACATTTCCGGCTCACCGATACTAATCTTCTTAAAGAGGCTTCCACCAGCTGGAACCTCAATCATGACCCTTCTCATCTCCCTGATGAAAGACCCTTCTTCTATAATAGAAGGCACGGAAGCAGGGACAGAAGGAGCAACAGAAGAGACAGAAGGGCCGGGAGCCAAAAGAGCCACAGGCACTTTCGGAGGGAAGGGAAACTGAGGAGATAATAGGAACTGAAGGAGGAACAACAACAGTAACCCGGGGAGCAGAAATAGCAGCAAATTGCGGGTAAATAGTAGCTAAGAGAATATCATCAGGGTCCATGTCAAACCCTTCCTGAAACAGACACTCGACAGGGTCTCGAGCTGGGGACTGGGACTGAGATTGATCACGAGAAGAAGAAGGCCTGGTAGCGAACACGGAAAAAAGAGGTGCGGGAGTAGACTCGTCGTCCAAAACTACCCGCCTTCTTCTCACCCGGTGCATTAAAGCACCCTCTTCTCCACTACATCTTCCCCTCCAGAGCGGGGATCTTGGACTTTCCTTTTTGAAGCACTGGTCAGAATATCCTGGGCATGAGATAATGACATCCTCGGAAGTGATGAAGATGTTCCACGGGTAGAAAATCCTATCAGAAAAGAGAAAGAGTTAATAAATAAAAACTCAAGTAAGAAAAGGAGTGAGAAAAACTCTACTTACCATGGGTCTTGACAATCCACTTGTACTTTGCCGAAAAGTACTTCCAGGATCTTTCCTCGGCAGGAGCAGCAGTCAACATTCTTTCTACCCAACTGCGAATGTCGGAGACATTCTCGACAACATTCATAGTTGCTGTAAATAAGAAGAAAACAGATACGGTGTTAGAAACACAAAATAAATTTTATGTAAATAAAACAGGTGCGAATCAAAGTACTTACGTGCACGATTCCACTTCTCAGGGAAGGGAAGATTACTTTCACCCACTAAAACAGCAGTGGGAACATCCACGTACCTAAGGTACCAACCTCTGTCTTTGTCATCGCCAGAGGTTACTAAAAACCTCTTACTCCGGGCAACCAGAGTAAAAACCCCTTGACGGAATAAAGTAGGAGAATATAAATGCATCAGATGATGAAAGGTAAAAGGGACAAAAACCCTTGAAGCTAGAACTCTCAGACAAGCAACAACACGCCATACTAAAGGACCAACTTGTCCTAGGAATAAGTATAGACGTAAGATAAGTCTATACGTAGGAATAAGTATAGACGTAATAACAGGGTCAACAGGAGGCTGAAATCCCAATGTGAAAGGATAAGTATAGACGTAAGAAAAACCTGTCTTGTAAGACGTAATTCTTTGAGTATCACTTGGCACAAGAATGGGAACATTAGACTCCCAAGATCATTCCCTACGAACGACAGGAAGATGACCTATAGTAATGATGGTAGCATATTTCTCGACGCTATCTAAAGAAGAAGCTTGTTCGGCGATAGGAGAATTTACATCTGGGAAGACTATCTCAGCAGGAATGATTTCATCAACTCTGGGTTCATGAAAATCATCCTTGTTCCTAGAAACAGAATGGGAAGATCTACCTCTCGGAGAAAACAACGACCTAGCGGAGGAAGGGGAAATTAAAGGAGAGGAAGAACCTCTAGTAGAGGTACGTCCCAGGCTCCTTAGTCGGCCACATCTCCGACTCCTAGACGGAGCAGAAGAAGAAGCCAAAGCTTCAACGTCAATAACCTTTTCAGGTTGACCTGAGGAAGACATATTTATAAAAGCAAAGAAGAAATTCTTTCACAAACAAAAGATTAAGTTATGGAAGTTTTTCGTACTAAGGAAGAAAAGAAGACGACTATTTATACCTAATGGAGACCGTCAAAATTTGGAAAGGTAATGATGGAAAGTCATAATTAAAGATGTCACTTCAGGACTGATGCAGCCGCAAAAAGCCCTAAAAAGCGCCGGGTCATTTTAGAACCAATCATAAACGAACACGTGGAAGAATCATTAAATGGAAGTGATGTACGACGCATGCGCCCATAAAATAATACAAGGTTTCGAGGTAAAGCGGCGGAAAAATATTCCCACCTTAAATGTGTATCCACTTACCAAGTATTATACGCTCAATACATGGCAAGTGGGGGGACTATCTGTATTGGTAAAACATATAGCCTCATACGTGTACAAATTTTGGATGACTCATCCAGCCAGGTGGACCAAATAAAAATATCACACGTGGACACGGGATAAAAAGGTACGGTCAATGCAAGGAATTAGCTGCGGAAAGATCATCAAAGAAGAAGAGACACGGTCACAACGAATCCGGACGCAATAATGGGCCGATTCGAAGATCAGCAATTAATGTCTTGTACGTTATGTAACTCCTAAAATAACAGTTACTATACACCATTGTAACGCCTCATTAATGTAATAATTAATCATTAAATAGGAAATTATGACAGAAATTCAAATGTTGTACTAGGAGAATATCCCTATAAAAGGGATAAAAATGTAACAAACAAGATCATCTGATTTCTCGGATACTAAGCCATTTTATTCTTTGCATATTGCTCTCGAAATTATTGCTACTTTATTCTTTAGTTTACTAATTCGATTATCAGTAACCCGAGTTTATCCTAAATTAAGCTTTAGTCAAAAGATCTTATTCTTTGGTTAAACACTAACCCCGAAACTTTGAATAAGGACAATCAACCTACAAACCACCAAGATTTAATGGCCAATACTATGGCTGGTGGAAGTCGAGGTTGCATGATTTTATCAAGGCAAAAAATATACAACTCTGGGATGTTATCTGTGATGGACCCTTCATCCCCATTAAGACCATTGACGAGGGAACAGTTACAGTTCCAAAGACAAGGAAGGAATATAATGATGTTAATCGGAAGGCCATCGAGAAAAATATTAGGGAAAGGAATATCCTCGTATGTGGCATTGGATCGGCTGAGTACAACCGCATCTCAGCATATAATCTGCCAAAGAGATCTGGGAGGCTCTCCAAACTGCACATGAGGGAACCACTCAATTCAAACAGTCAGAAATTGACATGCTTACCACTCAATATGAAATCTTCAAGATTAAAGAGGATGAGTCAATTCAGGATATGGATACTCGCTTTACGTCCATCAATGAGCTTCATTCCATTGGAGAAATTATCCCAAGGAAAAAACTTGTAAGAAAAATACCCAGTGTGTTAGCAGGTTCTTGGGAGAGTAAAGTAAATGCTATCATAGAAGCCAAGGATCTACAAAAGTTAAGCATTGATGAACTTATTGAAAATTTGAAAAACCTATGAGATGAAAAAGAAGAAGGATCTTGAACGAAGAGAACCCAAAAAGGAGAAGAACCTGGTCCTCAAGGTGGACAATAGCGACTCAAGTGGTGATGATGCTGACATGTCCTATCTTACTCGAAAATTCCTCTAGCGAAAATGGTTCGTAAAAATAGAGGACTCCCAAGAAAGCCAGCTCTACCAGAAATACTAAAGGGTATGACTGCTGTCACAAGTGCGGAAAGCCAGGACATTTCATAAAGAGAACCCTCTTCACAAGCAGGACCACAATAAACACAATGCGGACAAGGCTGTTAAGAGGAACCCGGTCCCCAACAGGAGGTTCAAGAAAAGAGATATCGCTGATAATGTTGTGAAGAAAGCTCTAGCCGCTTGGAAAGATTCCTCTAGTGAATCTAAGGGTGATGATGTACAAGAAGACACTTCCATCATGGTCGTTGAAATAGAAGCTGTAGAGTATGACTTCTTAATTGTACTAATGGCAAAATCTTACGAGGATGAAGATAATGATGACGATGAGGTAAACTTTCTGGACGTTCAAGGAAATTTGAAATCTTATTCTAAAAAGAATATGGTATCTTTAACTAATGTTTTAATTGATACTTACCATAACCTCATTAATGATAAAAATGTTTTAACTAAGGAAATCAGAGAGTTAGAACAAGAGAGAGATGATCTAGTGGTTGTAGTTGTAGATTTGAAGGAAACAGTGGTGGAAACAAAGAAAGAAAATATCCTCTTAAAACATTCAATAGAAAAATACATGAACTCCTCTAAACAAATGGAAGTGGAAAGTGAGGCACACCTTAATCTTGAAAATGAACTCAACAACGTAAAATTTAGTCTTGTTGCTGAACTTGAAAAAATAGACAACTTCAGGAAGATTTAAGCAGGGTTAGAAATGATCTAGATAAATCTCTAAAGTGTACATGGTCCTCTCATACAATCACTTTCATATATAAAGTAATTGGGGGGGGGGGGGGGGGGGGGGGGGGAGTCAAGGACCCACAAGGAACAAGCCCCATATAACCCACATAGAAAGTTATTGTTCCTGATAACTGGATTTGCACTCACTATGGTAATACTGGACATTTCAAATATTCATGTAAAGCAATTTTCAATCACAACAGAAAAATAAAGTTTTTGTTGAAAAAGTATCTATAAGGAACCTAATTCTATGAAAAAGAAATGTTTGATGCCTGCATGGACGAAAATATGTGATTCGTCGTTTCCCTTATTATAAGGGACCCAAACTTGTTTGGGTTCCTAAGTCTAATCTCTAATTCTCTTGTGTTGGCAGTAGTGAAGGTAAACAGTCAAAAATGGTACATGGATAGTTGTCCGACACTACGTTCCTCGATCTTCAAAGAAAACCGACTCCTCCTACTCCTCATTCTCCTTTAGGATAGGATCCTCCTTGGTCTTGATTGAGTGGTCCTTTCTCGGGCAGCTACTAATACACTCTCATTCTTATTTAGCGAATTGAGCGAATTGCATGTAGATATCCATATGGGCTTATAGTTTAATTGGTTGCTCTAAACACATGACAGGGAGAATTGATGGTATCCTTTCACTCAAGGCCCTGCAAGGTGGGATCGTGTCCTTTGGTAATAGCAAAAAGGTATACATTATGGGAGTGATAAAGATTCATATGTTAAGATGATCAAGATGGAGATGATTCAAAGGTCCATGTAGAGGTCATGGATATGGGAAACTAGAAGGAAAATCTGATAAGTTAGGTCAAGTTGTCTAGTGAAGAAGATGCAGTAGAACCTCCAGCTAATTCGAAAGAACCTGGTCCCTCCATCAAAGCAACTGAAGCAGTAAATAGAGTTGTTGATGTTGCGTTAGGCACTAGTGATGTAGATTAGAGAAGTGGTACTCATACTTCATCTTTAAAATATAATCACTCCTCTGGATTCAGGATATCCGACTAGATCAAAGACAAGAAATTAACATGTTTGCATTCTCGTCTTTCCTGTCTCAAATTGAGCCGAAACATATCAAGGAAGCATTGAAAGATGCTGACTGCATTGTTGTTATTCAAGAAGATCTCCATTAATTTAATAGGAATAATGTGTGGCATCTGGTTCCCTAACCTTCAGATATAACAATTTTTGGAACTAAGTGGGTGTTCAGAAACAAGCTTGATGAGTTTGGCATCACATTAAGAAATAAAGCCAGGCTGGCAATTCAAGGCTATCATCAAGAGGAAGGAATTAATGAAAATTTTGCTTCAGCTGCAAGAATGGAAGTCATCAAAATTTTTATTTCTTTTTCATCTCATATGGAATTCAAATTGTTCCAAATGGATGTTAAGAGCGCATTTCTGAACGGATATTTGAATAAGGAGGTTTTGTCAAACAAACGCCTGGTTTTGAATTCCATGAACATCCAAAACATGTCTTCAAGATTGACAAGGCTCTATATGGATTGAAGGAGGCCCCTCGTGCATGGTATGAAAGATTGTTCAGGTTTCTTCTTGAGAATGGCTTCACTAGAGGGAAAATTGACAACACCCTTTTTAATGAAGAAAAGAGGGAGGAACCCGTTGATTGTGCAAGTCTATGTTGATGACATTATTTTAGGTAAAATGATTCCCTGTGTGGGGAGTTTTCAAACTTATGGGAAGCGAGTTTGAGACGAGTATGATGGGGTAACTGAACTTCTTTCTAGGGCTACAAGTTAATCAAACCTCTAAGGGAACTATGATAAGTCAGCAGAAGTACATTAATGAGCTTCAGAAAAGGCTTGATATGGATAGCTCAAAGACCATTGATACTCCCATTGCTACTACCACTCATCTAGACATGGACGAACCTAGTTCCCTTGTAAATGAAACTATGTATCGGGGTATCATTAGATCTCTAACAACTAGAAGACCTGACATTGTGTTTAGTGTTGGGTTGTGTGCCATATTCCAATCAAGTCCTAAAGAATCACATTTGAAAGCTGCAAAAAGAATTCTGAGATATCTCAAAGGAACGCAAAACCTTGTCCTCTATTATCCCTCATAAGATAATTTTGACTTAATTGGGTATGTTGATATTGATTATACTGGTTATATAGTGGATAGAAAGAGTACATCTAGCATGGCACATTTTTTGGTTCATGCTTGATTTCATGGGGTATAAAGAAATAACTTTGTAGCTCTCTGTACTACATAAGTTGAATATGTGGCAACTGTTTTCTATTGTGCCCAACTACTGCAGATCAAGCAACAACTAGAAGACTTTGAAATATTCTCTGATTGTGTGACACTTTTTTTGTGACAACACAAGTGCTCTTAGTATGGAAAAAAGCCCGGTTCAACATAAGATGACAAAGCACATTGATGTGCGACATCATTTCCTAAGGGACAATAATGAAAAAGGACTCATATGTATGAAGTTTTGCAAAATAGAGGACCAGGTAGCAGATATCTTCACCAAAGCACTCAATAGAGAACATTTTGAAAGAAACCATCTGGAGTTGGGCTTGATTAATCTAAATTGACAATGTGGTCCCTCGATGATTGGCTATGAAAGGATGGTTAAGTGAATTGAAAAAAAGTGTTTTCTGGAAACTTCTAACTCAATTCTATGCTGCTACAAGTAAACACGCATGGAATTTACAGGAAATACAAGTGGCTACTGACATTGCAAATTTTTGGAAGGATGATGCTCATATTTTCAAAATCTTCAAGGAACCTGGTTCACATGAGTCGGTTTAGTATTTACTCTTACACTCATATGCATTTTAAACTGCTAGTGTGACATGTCATCATTTGCCTCTGCCTCTTCTCATACCTCTTAAACCGACCCGACTACCCATCCCTTTTTTTCACACCTTATTTTAGGTCCTTCTTTTCCCTCTAAATACCCTAAGCCCTCTCTTTGTGTCTTTCCTCTCTCAAACTCAACCATGTCTTCACCACAATCTGAGTTTCCCAAAGCTACTAAATACATTCCTATTGTGTCTCCGTCTCATGAAGCACACCCATCTGAATCGGAATGTCGGTTCCTGATATGGTGGATGGTGTATTGTGATTGGTGTTTCTGAAACTCAATGTGCTTAGGGGTTTGATCTAAATATTTTGTCAATATTAGGTAATGCTCTGTTCCCTTTTACTGATATTGCATTGTTAGGCATTGTTATGGGTAACATTGGTGAAAATTCTTTGACGGATGTTATTGTGGAACGTCTAGTTGGGGATTCCTTGTCTGATGATGTGGGTAGTGGGACTCAGGGAGGAAGAACGGATAAATGGGGACCAAGTGCCTCAAAGTGACCAAGCAGCAGTCAGTACTACAGGAGACCTACAGAAGGACCTAGTCCCTCAGCCCAAGAGGAATTCTCTACTCCTACTTGGGATGAAACTCCAAGCTCTGCTAGATAACCCCTGGATATTTGACCCTACATCTTTTGCTCACCCTGTTATAGTCCCTTTGGAGGTTGTGTACCCAGAGATGAAGTCCGTGTCGACGGGAGATTGTTGAGAAGGACCTCGATAATATGTTTGTAGTCTACTTATTGCTGCTAGGAGTGGTGGGACAACTACAAAAGAGTCTGTTCCTAATCGACCAACCACTAGGAAGCAGAAAAAATTGCTCTTGACATTGCATTGAATGAGAATAAGGAGAAAAAGAAAAGGATAAGGTTTGTGAAGAGTAGAATTATTGATGCGGAATATGTGCCTCTAGAGAAAGTGGTAGAAGCCGAGGATGAGGAAACGACTCAGGAACCTGCTCCACTTACCGGGAAAACATCAAGTAAAACAACTTATGTGTAACCAAAAAAGGATGATGAAGTTGGTGATGAAGGAGAAGTTGAAAAAGGAGAAAACTGTTAAGAAGAATAAGCCTCTCAGAAAGAGGTCAAGTTGTTGGGTCCTCAAAAAGGACAAAGGTTGAACTATCTGAGCTTGAAAGGAGTGAAAACTTGAAGAAGCAGAAAGTTTTACGGGGAAGAGTTTTTGACTGTGAGATTCTTGATCGCTCTGGAAACCTCTTCAAATCCTATCTCCCTAGTCTTTCCATTCCCCGTTTAGCATCCCCTATTTTACCCTTTTGCCAGCTCCCTGTCTAATCTTACAGTGTCCTTTTGTTATCCATACCTAATGATTATGGTACTCTAATACTGTTTAATTTGTGTATGTTTCGTAATGTTGGTACTACTACAATGTTTCTTTTCCCTTAAATTAATGGGCATATTCGTCCTTTTAAATGCATGTTATACACTTATATTCTGTTTTTAGCTATGTTGTGTGCACACAAATGTCATGAGTTAACTTTGCTGGACTTGTTTTTGGGTTTACTTGTATAATGTTTGTATGATACCAAAAGAGGGAAGGAATTTGAAGGGGAGAAACAAGTTCTCGGGGGGTGGGGGGGAGGGGTGGGGGTATATGTCTATTCTACAGGAGAGGGGGGTGGGGGTGGGGGTGGGGGGAACAGTATGGAGATCCGGTTCATAGGGGGGAATATCAATTCTATGTTTTTCATCACCAAAAAGGGGGGTAATTGATTAGTTATGCTATTTCGTCTTTTGATGATTTACAAAATGCTATCGAGGAGCCAGATGTGATCGGTTCCCTTGGTCGTCGTACAGTCAACTCTACAATTGTAAAAGTTATTACACTATACCGACAGGCAACATATATGTTACTTGAAAATTGAAAGGGATCAAGCAGGTTCTTAGGAGGAATATGGCTGATTTGTAGGGGAAGCAATGTACATAACTTGTTATCAGGGGGAATATCAACTAAGTTTGTCATCATCAAAAATGGGAACATTGATAAGTTATGAGTCTTTTGTCTTGATGATTTGACAGACTTCATAAGTCAACTGGATAAGGTGAAACAACTAGTTCCTTAGCATTCAGAGCAACTGGTGAGGTGTGTGGTACAATTCTCAATGAAATAAGATAAGGAAACAACCTACGAAACAAAGAGGGATTAGTTCCTCCGGTCACAATACAAGTCAACTTTACAGTTGTTAAAGATGTTGCACTGTACTGGCAACAATACAACAACACCGTTGAAGCGTGAAACGTACTAGAAACTCCATTGCATCATCTTTGATGACCTCACACACACATATTATCAACATGAGCCAACAAATTTCATTCGCTGACACTTTGCAAAACCTAAAATTGATTTTTCTCTCTCAAGTGCTAGCCGCCAACTCTCTAAAGAACAAAGCTGATGCAACCTCAAGGACTAGATCCAGAGATTGAAACTATCTTAAGTCATTAGGTTTGTTGAATCTTTGTTATTTTGTTCTTCATTTGTAATCCTACACTACTTCGAAGAAGTGCCTTCGTAGGATAGATTGAAACCAGTATTTGGTTTAGTTTCTTGACTAGAGTTAGTCAAGGTTTGTTTCTTTGTAATAGAGTTATTGCAAAGGGCTTACAACAGATTTATTGTAAGAGGTGAAGGATTCAGAGTTTAATTCCTAGATTGCAATAGATTGTAATCTGATGTTTGCTCGGTTTAGTGAGTTGAAATCAAACTAGGGTAGGTCGTGATTTTAATACATTGAGCAAGGAGTTTTCTATGTAAATATCACATGTTCTTTATTTACTGCATATTTACCATGGGAACAAATAAAGAACCAGATTCGCTATATTGTTTGGTTTTACAGTCTGTTGCTTGCTGTTGGAGCTTGTAGCTGGTTCTTTATACAGTTTAGTGGACACGTAATTTACATCAATAAACATATCATGAATGTGTAGCCAATAAAGAACAAAAGTTTTTTTGTTGCTTTATTATAAATATTAATTATGCATCACATTACATACGGGGACATTTCTTGTGAAATTTGTCCCCCTAATTTTTTTTTTTATGAAAGTTGTCACTTTAAAGTCTTGAATATAATAAAGAACAAAATGTTAGTTATATAGATTGTATACGGTCGAATTCGGAGAGCTCGATTTGAAAGTCTCAATTGTACCCCGAGCTCAAGCCCGGGCAACTCGAAGAAGGGATCAGGTCCGGCTGAAAAATGCGTACCTCGGGGGTATTAGGTCGGAGGCCCAGTATGGTCTATTTCGAAGACAGTATCATTTTGATGACACTCAAGAAAGAGCGGGAATTTCTCAGGAACATATAGGGCAAGGCTTAAATTTCAGAATAGGTTCGTACGAATCCGTACCAGGCGGTTATACAGCTGTAGCAATAGGATTTTTTACTGTAAATAGAAAGGTACCTTATTTGAGATTTCCCTTCCTATATAAAGGGGACCCAAATCACTTGTAAACATCTTCTTATCATTGCAAAATGAATATACTACCTTACTTTTCTCATTTGATGTGCTCAGAATTGCTCCTCGGGTTTATAGCTTTTACTTTATTGTTCTTACTTTATTACTCTTAACCCACTTCAAGGTCTCCGAGGATATCGAGATCGAGGTCCCCATTGCCTTAGCAACGCTGATTTGGTTCATCAATTTTTCTCTCTTATACTTAATATTACTTGTTTATTCACTAGTATTGCAATAGATCAAATATCTTTAGAGCCACAAACAAAATTTTATTGTTACTGCTATTTTTGAGGTAAACAGTTTGGCACCCACCGTGGGGCTAAAAATAATAGTGATTATTTTAGTGCTAGTTTTCTGACAACACACGTTATTCTTCACATTGTTTCTTATCAAAGATTCTTTGATTTCAGGCTAAAAAATCTCTGACACTGCATACGCACCTGCGCATGGAAACGATGGCCTCAAATTCCATGGAGAAAACAATGCAACTGCTTCAGGGACCGGTGTGCCACCGCTTAACCCTAGTGTAGAACCAGCCCCTAACCCAGTTGACGTTGGTTCACATATTGCTTTGAACGTCGACTTGGGTACTGATGTTGAAGGAAGCGTACGCGGAGGGGACCATCCCAATGCCCAAAGGACACATGCTCGAGAAGAAAGAGAAGTCAGTCTACAAGCGATTTTTGAAATGTTGCAAGCACAACAGGTTGCTATCGCTAAGTTGCAAAGTCAGCAAAAGACTCCGAGCGGGGCAGGTCGAGAAACCGCTCATCGTGTTGAGCAAACCCCTGAGAGATCAAGTTACAACGGGTTGGGAGTTGACCCCACCATTTTGAGAATGCTCGAGGAAATCACTAAGAGGATCGAGTTGGGAGAAAAAAGGATTGAGGACAACGATAAGAAGGTGGAAACATATAACTCGAGGGTCGACCAAATACAGGGAGCACCTCCGATTTTGAAAGGAATGGACTCAAAAAAGTTTGTACTAAAACCATTCCCCCCGAGTGCGGCCCCGAAGCCCATTCTGAAGAAGTTTCGAATGCCAGACATCCCAAAATACAACAGACCACCGATCCCTACAAGAACATCACCATATATACTTGTGGTATAAAGGGGAATGATTTGAAGGACGACAAGATCGAGTCTGTTCTACTGAAGAAATTTGGGGAAACTTTGTCCAAGGGGCCATGATGTGGTACCATAACCTTCCCTCGAACTCTATTGATTTGTTTGCCATGTTGGCAGATTCGTTTGTAAAGGCACAAGCCGGTGCTATAAAGGTTGCAACAAGAAAGACAGATGTATTCAAAATCAAGCAAAGGGAAAACGAGATGTTGAGGGATTTTTTATCTCGCTTCCAGTTGGAAGAAATGGAGTTACCACCAGTCTCCGATGACTGGGCTGTACAAGTTTTCACTCAGGGGCTAAATGAACGAAGCTTGATAGTTTTGAAGCAGTTGAAGCTGAAGTTGGAATGAATGGATTTACCACCAGTATCCGATGGCTGGGCTGTACAAGTTTCCAATTAGGGGCTAAATGAAAACTTGTACAGCCCAGCCATCGGATACTGGTGGTAACCCCGCCGTGACTTAGGCAGATGTACATAACAGGTACCAGTCGAAGATTAGGGTCGAAGATGACTAGTTGGGAGCCCCCTAGGGCTCTGTCTATCCAAGCAAATTGATAGAAAAGGAGTCGAGAGATGCAGACAGGGAACCATGGTCGAACAAGGAAAGATATCAGCCATACTTCAAAAACAGAAGGAACATTTTGAAGTGCAACATACCTGGGAATGATCGAAGAGCAGATCGAGGCCAGAATTCTCGGGGACTCATGAGTAAGACCGGGTTCGATAGGCACCCAGGGCTAGTGGAGGCACCCCGATTATTAGAGTACAACTTTAGTGTCTATGCCTCGAGTATCGTCTCGGCCATTGGCAAAATCAGAGATACCAGATGGTCGAAGCCCATACAAACTGATCGTTCTTTAAGTAACCCCAACTTGATGTGCAAGTATCATGGCACTCATGGGAACAAGACCGATGATTAAAGACAATTTATATAAGAGGTAACCTGATTGTTCAACGAAGGGCACATTCGGGAATTTCTCAGTGACCGTGCCAAGAACCACTTCAGGGAAAGAGACACAAACAGGAAGAATGAACCAAAAGAACCTCAACATGTCATTCACATGATCATCAGCGGAGTCGACATCCCATCGGGACTCATATTCAAACGTACCAAAGTATCAATCACCAGGGAGAAGAGGACTCGGGACTGCGTGCCCGAGCACACCCTCACATTCAACGAGGAAGACATCAAGGGCTTATCTCAACCTCACAACGATGCACTGGTAATTTCTATCATTTTAAATAAAGTTCAAGTTAAACGTGTTCTCGGGGATCCAGGTAGCTAGGCAAATATAATCAGGTCGAGGGTTGTGGAGAAGCTCGGTCTTCTTGACAAAATCATACCAGCATCTCGAGTCATGAATGGCTTCAACATGGCAAGTGAAACAACGAAGGGGGAAATCATCCTCCCAGTCAACGTTGCCGAAACCATGCAGGACACAAAGTTTCATGTCATCGAAGGAGACATGAGGTATATTTCTTTGCTGGTAAGGCCTTGGATCCACAGCATGAGGACAATGCCATCAACACTTCATCAAATGATGAAGTTCCCAACAAAAGATGGCGTGAAAAGGGTATTTGGGGAGCATAATGTAGCTAAGGAGATGTTTGCAGTCCATGACTTGGCGCCAGTATCGACGCCATCCACATCGAAAAAGTCGAGCGCCAAGGAAAAACATGTAGCAAAATAGCAATCACAGCCCATGTCCTCGGCCCCGAGGAACAGGTGATCGAGGATCGGGTGGTCGAGGACGAAGAATAAGATTTCCTTACACCTCGAGCCTTCATCGCCCCCGAGGAGTCAGATAGGATGAAGTCCATGGTCGAGGAGCTCAATAAGGTGGTATTGATCGAGCATCTACCGAAACAAAAGGGATCCCACCGAAGATAATCACCCATCGACTAAGTGTCGATCTCAGATTTAAACAGGTGACGCAAAAGAGGAGGCCTCAGTCCGATGTAAAGCACACATTTATCAAAGACGGGGTAACCAAACTTCTCAAGATAGGATCCATTAGGGAAGTACAATATCCCGAGTGGCTAGTTAACGTAGTGGTAGTCCCTAAAAAGGGAAACAAATTGTAAAAACCCGTAAAATTCTATGTCTAAAATAATTCCCGAATAGGTCCCTTTGTTGTTATAACTGTAGAAATTCTTAAAACGGACCTATTTTGAGTAAAAAGTACCCTGAAACTTGAAAAATAAAATTTTCCAGAATTGTGCTGTTATGCGACGCACTATGCGATCGCATAACGTGTATGCGGACCGCATAATGGTCGCATACATGATCATGCTTTTGTCCAAATTGAGGAGAACTATGCGACCCAGAATGCGATCGCATTTTGGGTATGCGGACCACATAGTTGTCGCATTCTTGCCCCATTATTTTTGCGAGGGAGGTTGCGACGCACTATGCAATCGCATAACAGGTATGCGGACCGCATAGTGGTCACATATGGGCAGATTGTTTTCAGATTTTGGCCCATTTGAGGGCCATTATGCGACAGGAATGCGGACCGCATATCAGGAATGCGATCGCATTCCTGACCGCATTCTGTGTCGGGGCTCCTAATTTCTAATTTTTAAAACCCGACCCCCTGTTCATTAAAACACCCCTCCCCTTCATTTTTAACGATTTTCTGAACAAAATAGAGAGAGGGGAGAGAGGGTTCTTGAGAGAGAAAGCTCCTTCTTCATCAATATTATTTTCCAAAAGCACTCAGGCCGGGGAATTTCGAGTAATCTTCTTCTTCTTCATTCTAACAGGTAAGTCCCCACCCTTTTTCCCTTAAATTTTTAGGTTTTGGGTTGATAGTAGAACTCCCCTAAATGGGTTCTTGAAGATAAAAGTGAAGAACCTTGCATGCATGTTCATTTATTGTCACAATCTAGTAAAGGGAAGTGGGTTAGAGTAAATATTCACAAAGAAGGGGTTGGTAATCTGAGGGGTCACATAGCATTCGATAAAATGCCTAAGTGAGTTCGAATTGTGTTCATGATTCCCAATTCTAAGATGAATGTGCTACATTATGAATTAGATTGACGTTGCTTGACGGTCCGGTGATTTGGGAATAGGAATTAGAAGGGAGTTTCGACTCCAGGTATGTATAGCTAACTTTAACCTTTGTAGAATCCTCTTGTTGGTGTCCGAGCATACTGTATGTGTACCTTGTTTGATAATATGTGAATTGACTGTCCAATTGTGTTGAGGCGTAATACTTCACTCCTTGAATTTCTTGTTGACTATTATGCTAGTTGAGATTGTGAAAAGTGATATGTCGTGCCTATCGTATTATGTGCAAAGCTCGTTAAAGCTCGAGGGTATCGATATGAAAGTATGTATTAATGAATGAAAGAATGTTAAGGTGCCCAAGTTTGGGAATGTATCTAATGGCTAAAAATCGTGCGTGGTAAGTGATGAAAGAGGGTGCTGTGAATTGATGTAATTGAGTTGAACGATTATGGCAACCACGTGTACATGAATTATTTGTTGGTGAGAATCGTTGTGCCTTGAGTCCACATAGCGAATTGTCGATATGAACTTGTGTTCCTTGTAATGAAGATCCTTGTGATTTAATTGTTGGTGAATTGTTATGAAATGTGATTGTCCGGTGGGATCGGATTGCACGCCGCAACACGAGGTAATAAGGGTGGAGAGGTAATAAGGGTGGACGAGGTAATAAGGGTAGGCGAGGTAATAAGGGTGGGCGAGGTAATAAGGATGGACGAGGTAATAAGGGTGGAATGTGGTTGTGTTGAAATGAGAATATGTGAAACTCTGGAATGTGGTTGTGTTGAAATGAGAATCTGTGAAACTCTTGATTGTGGTTGTTTTCTGTTTCTGTGCAATACTTGTTGGTTCCATTAACTGTCACTTATCTGTGTATTGTTTGATTGTACTTAGAATAAAGTTTGTTCATACTTACTAGTACTATTCAACGGTACTAACGTCCCTTTTTCCGGGGGCGCTACATCTTTTATATGGATGTAGGTGGTTTCATAGTAGGTAGCTCAGCCTGCCGTTATGTTCACGACCCCAAATCCTAACAGGCCGTGATGGAGCCTATCGTGGAACTAGGCTAGCCGAGCATCACTTTACTACGCATTTATTCAATTATAACAGTTCACAATATAACAATAAAAAGCATTCATAATAAAGAAATAAATTATATAAGTCTAGCGCCCCCAATAATGAACTAAACAACTCTAAACAACCTCCCAAAATTGGAGTCAATAGTCATGAGCATCTAAGAATAAATAAATCTAACTCTGCTAAAACTATAATATATGTATCTGAATCAAATGCTAAGACTAAATAAGGAAGGGAAATGGAGAAGTTGTGGACGCTGGACAGCTACCTCGAAACCCCGTGAAATGTTGCTATCGAACCTGCGTCAGCTACTGCTGCGAGCTAGTACCTGGATCTGTGCACAGAGGCACAGGGAGTCTTTATGAGTACGCCAACTCAGTAGTAATTCAAATAAATCACAGTCTGAGTAATATAAACACACAGAACAGACACACAATTCCACAAAAAGCCAGTAAAAACACCAAGTCACCAGGTAGTATTAAGCAAATACATAAGTTCGAGATCAGTTTCCAGAAGTCCCTTGAAAAACAAATGCAATATCAGTATATCTCCATAAAATTCTCAGTAAAACCAGTTTGAAAAACGAAGTAAATCATAGTTTGAAAACTCAGTAAAAATATTCATAAAACTGCCCCTCGGGCCATAATTATTTCTCGTAACAATTTCTTCCAGTATCAGCCCATCATGCAACCTCACAATCACTCTGCCCATCAGGCAACCTCACAATCACTCTGCCCATCTGGCAACCTCACAATCACTCTGCCCATCAGGCAACCTCACAATCACTCTTCATAAGCCCTGCGGGCATCACTCAATCAGTACCGGCGCTCACCGGGGGTGTGTTACAGACTCTGGAGGGGCTCCTACAGCCCAAGCGCTATAATAAGCCACAACATGGCTTAAATCACACACAATATAGGCCCGCAACCTCACTTATATCATATCATCCTCAAAATATAGGCCATCAGCCTCACTCATATCATAACATCCTCACAATATAGGCCAACAGCCTCACTCAGTCAGACACTCTCAATTTGCCCTTCAGGCCATAAATATACCGGGTTCTCAACCCAAAAACAGTGTTTCATTTTTCAATAAATAGTATCAAAATACTCTGAGTGTCAAAACAATTTATCAGGAAAGACTGAGTGTAAAATCATAGCATATCAATGAGCAAAATATAGTAAACACAACCCTCAAAGGGATAACAGATCGGCACTAGGCCCCAACCACGGCTTACAGCCCAAAACATATCATAATATATAAATACTAATTGAGGAAAGGCTTAAAAATCGGTTTCGCAAATTAATAGTCGCCTAAATAGGAAAGATGTTTCCAAAGTTTCCACCTTTTCATTTCAAAACCCGTGAAAGGGTGCATAGTCCGGGGTTTCATACCCTCGGCACAGGATTTAAAGACATTACTTACCTCAAAACTAGCCCGGAACTATTCCGCAATACGCTTGCCTCTCGAATCAACCTCTGAAGGATCCAAATCTACCAAATTTAGATTTTTATCATCAATATATGCTTAAGGAACGAATTCCAATCGAGAGATATCAAATTTAGCTCAAAAATCAGAAATTGGCCAAAACCCGACCCACGGACCCGCATCCCGAAACTCATAATTTTTTATACAAAAGTATTGTTCGTCCTCTCACAAGTCCGTACATATAAAGAACACCAAAATCGGAGTTCGTTTGACCCCTCCAATCGACCCCTGAAGATCTCATAATCTCAAGCCCTAAAACTCAATTTTTCTACTGATATTCCATGAATTACACTGGTTTTATGTTCTATAATCACCCATAATCGAGTTTTAATGACTATAACACTTACCTCAATGAAGAACAAGGATTTCCCTCTTCAAAATCGTCCCCATGAGCTCTTTTCCGTACAATAATTGTGAAAAATAAGGTTTAAGTCGCGGAAGGGCTTTTATTTAACTGACCAGTAACTTTTTCTCCGTGATCGCAGCTTTTCCCCTGCGATCGCACAGTGCACTCACTTCGACCTCCGCGATCGTAGCCCCAGGCACGCGATCGCACAGTGCTTTTGACCAACGACCCCACGCGCCTATAACAACCCTACGCGATCACATTCTTCCTCACTCGACCGCACTGGCTTACCTGCTCGACCTCTGCGATCGCGGGCACACCTATACGATCGCAGAGTGTAAATTCTGAACCCTCTCAAAAGGCTCTATGCGATCGCGGCTCTCTACACGCGATCGCAGAGAGTAAAAATCTGCTGCACTGACACCAGAAAACCAGCAATTGTTCGAAGTCCAAAAATGCCCATTTGTCACCCGGAATCAATCCCCAACCCCTCGGACCCCAACCAAATATACCAACACATCCCATAACCTCATTCAAACTTAGTTTCACTCACAAAACACCAAAACTAACATCAAAACACCACAATTACATCAGATTCAAGCCTAAGAACTTTGATATTTCTAAAATCCACCAATGATGTCGAAACTATTCAAATCAACTCCGATTGACCTGAATTTTTGCAGAAAAGTCCAAAATGACATTACAAACCTGTTCCACTTGTCAGAATTCCATTCCGACCCGATAGCCTATTTTCCACTACCGTCCGGAAATCGCCAAACTAATTTCGCCAATTCAAGTCTAATTCTACACCGGATATCACAAAATTATTTTGAGCACACTCCTAAGTCCCAAATCACCTAAAGAAGCTATCCGAGCCATAAAATCCTCATTCCGAGGTCGTTTACCAAAAAGTGACTTTTTTCCACTATAAGGCTATTTTTAAAGGCTAATTGACTGAACTCTAACTACAACCATTCGATTTCAAGCCTATCAACTCTAATACATCAAATACAGTATAACCAATCTATAACAAGTCAATAACAACAATTATAATGCAGGTTTTATGTAACGACGGACCGGGTCTGTAACGACCCAACCGGTCGTTTTGTGTGTTGGGACTCCGTCCCCGTGAATGACTCTTTCCATAGTGGCTACTCGTGCCTTATGACTTGTGTGGGCAGGTAGTTCGAGATTCAGAAGTGATTTGGCCAGTTCAGGAACACTTGGTTCCTGAAGGCTAGCATATTTGGCTAATTTTTGGTTCCGAGCAGNATTCCAGAACTGGCAATAGTTCGGTATAGTCATTTATGACTTGTTCGCAAAATTTGGGGTCATTCCGAGCAGTATAGACCCGTTCGGCGTATTGGTGAGCCTTTTTAATTTTCTTGAAATCTTAAGTTTGGAACTAAGGGGTTTTGGAGAGTAATTCCTAGTTTGGACGATGTGTTTAGTGTTCTGGGAGCTCGAGCAAGTCCGTCATATGATTTGGGATTGCTTGGAGTAATTTGTCGAGGGCTCGGGTGGGCCTAGGGGTCTCCCAGACCCCAAGCGGGGTCAAAAACCAGCAATTTCATAGCTGGTGGGAATTTTCTGGTGTGACCGCACCTGCGGTCCATGAGCCGCAGGCGCGAGGCTCGCACCAGCGGAAAATCAATCGCAGGCGCGGCTCCAGCCGTAGGAGCGACCTTCCTTCCGCAGGAGTGACCTTCCTTCCGCAGGAGCGGCTCCGCAGGCGCGACTTTCCTCAGGGCCCAGGCCAATCGCAGGCGCGGCCAATTTCACGCAGGTGCGAGTCCGCACCTGCGATCCAAAATCCGCAGGCAAGACCTCCCCAAGGCCCAGGCCAAATCGCAGGTGCGACCCTTTTTCCGCAGGTGCGAGTCCGCACTTGCGAACCAAGGGCCGCAGGGGCGGAAACTGCTGACCAACCCTATAAAAGGCCCATTTCGTGAATTTTCTTCCCAAACACATTTTTTCCTCCATTGTTGCACACCCCAAGAGCTCCAGAGCAGTGATTTCGGCCTAATTACTCAGGTAAGTAATTCTTTGGCCTCCGCATGTTAAATCCTTCAATTCTTTGGGAATTTCCACTTCCAAATTCATAGAAATTCATAAGAAATTGTTGGGGANCTTGAAGAATTCAACTTCCACAATCCATGAGGATTCATAAGAAATGTTGGAAAAAATAGGGGGTTTTGAGAAAAATTGAATTTCTGATTTTTGGGCCATTATAGGATGATTAATTGATTTAATCTTGATCTTTAGGCGACGTATAGCGCATTTCTTCAAGAATCGTAATTTTCTAGATGCCGAGGCTCGGAGTTGAATATTCCAAGTACGTCAAGAATGTGTTTTAAGGGAAATCTT
>ML247679.1:674-10703 GCA_005239495.1 Nicotiana undulata
ATTAATCATCCTACAATGAGCCTAAAATCAGAATTCCTATTTTCCTCAAAACCCTCTATTCTCCCCAACAATTTCTTATGAATTTCTATGAATTTGGAGGTGGAAATTCCCAAAGAATTGAAGAAATTAACATGCAGAGCGTTACGAAATCACTTATCTGAATTACTAGGCCGAAACACTGCTCTGGAGCTCTTAGAGGTCTCAACAATGGAGGAAAAATCGAGTTTTGGGATGAAAGATCACGAAAGGGGCTAGTTATAGGACTGCCCAGCAGTTTCCGCACCTGCGACCTTTAGATCGCAAGTGCGGACTCGCACTTGCGGAAAAAGGGTCGCACCTGCGAAAAAGGCCTGGGCACTGGGGGAGGGGGGTTCTCGCTCTTGCGGACTTTGGATCGCAGGTGCGGACTCGCACCTGCGTGAAATTGGTCGCGCCTACGATGAGCCTGGGTCCTGGGAAAAGTCGCACCTGCGCAGTCCTGGTCCGCTCCTGCGGAAGGAGCCGCGCTTGCGATTGATGGCCGCTGGTGCGAGCCTCGCGCCTGCGGCTCATGGACCGCAGGTGCGGTCACACCAGTAAATTTCCCACCAGCTATGCAATTGCTGGTTTTTGACCCCGATTGGGGTCCGGGGGACCCCTGGGCCCACCCGAGCCCTCGACAAATTATACCAACAAGTCCCAAATCACATGACGGACTTGCTCGAGCTCCCAGAACACTAAAAACATCATCCAAACTAGAAATCACTCTCCAAAACCCCTTAGTTTCAAACTTAGGATTTCAAGAAAATTCAAATGGCTCATCAATATGCCGAACGGATCTATACTGCTCGAAATGACCCCAAATTTTGCGGACAAGTCATAAATGACTATATGGAACTATTTCCAATTCCGGAATTCCATTCGGTCCAGGATATCACGAGGTCCAATTCCAGGCTGAACTCCAAATCTTATGAAATATCGAATTCCAATTCAGGTGCCGAAATACTCCCGGGTCATCAGAAACCCGAGGCGAACACACTCCCAAGTCCGAAATCATCATCCGGAGCTGCTGGAGCTGTCAAAAATCGATTCCGAGGTTGTTTGCTAAAAATGCTGCTCAGAACCAAAATTTGCCAAATAGGCTAGCCTTCAGGAACCAAGTGTTCCTGAACTGGCCAAATCACTTCTGAATCTCGAACTACCTGCCCACACAAGTCATAAGGCACGAGTAGCCGCTATGGAAAGAGTCATTCACGATAATGGAGTCCCAACACACAAAACGACCGGCTGGGTCGTTACAGGCAGCATAGTTATGAATTAGAAGATATTGTAGCGCATTTAGTAGATGTCCATGAGGAGCGGACGGACTGGTAAAGTTGGTGAATGAGAACAGGCTTAGGATGGGGTATTGATGTTGTAGAGAGTGTGCAATACAACATCATTGGAAGGTGTCAGTTGGTGATTTCCATAGGTGGGTTATCTCCTGTGAGTAGGTTAGCGGTTGTGTGCTTGGAAAGTTTCTGTGAGGAATTCTAGTAGCTATTCGGTAGGAGGCAGAATATGTGAATGATGCTAGAGAATTTGAGTACTCAGGAAGTGCTAACGGGAGAATTTAGAAGAATTTGACGGGTTGGTTGAGCAAGGTCATGTAAGCAATGAAGAAAGAATTTCGGTGGGGTCAAGAGTGGTGCAAGGAGTAGCTTCGGGTTAAGTGGGAGAGCTCCACCGCCTGCAATTGGGTTGTAGGATTATCTCCTCATGGGGGGTTGCGGATTGTCGGCGTATTGGCAAGTTATTTCAGCCAAGAGGAAAGGAGTAAAATGGTAATTGTGCATGGGATTTGATAAACATGTGCAAAAGATGGCCTTATTGGACCAGGGTTAGGTTTCGGAAGATCCAGAGTTTATGCTTAAGGCATAGGCGAGTTGTTAGGGAAGTGACTCAGTCACGTGCTTCATTGAAAAGAGTGTTCATGTGTTAGAAGAGCCTTGGAGTTGATTGTATTCGGGGCCAGTCAGAGTGGGTGACTCTCAATAGCAATCCAAATGAATTCGAAGGTTAAGAATGCGGTGCTTAAAGGTTTCATGTCTGCAGTATGGCTAAGGATCGGGCCTTGCAACGGATTATGATAGGAGGCCTGGAATATCCCATGATGTTTTTGGCTTGCAGTATAGTATTGGAGGAATGAGAGGTTATCAGGATGGGTATATCAGTCGAAGAGGTGAATGCGCACAAGGAGGGTGAGACGGGTTGTGTGAGTGAGACAACATGGTCTCGTGAATCAAGGCCACTCAGGATGAGCGAGAATTGAGTTCGTTATATGATGAATGGAGTTACTATTATTTCTGAGGTAATTAAGAATAACTAAAAGAAGATATATTGGTTAGCCATGGCTGAAATGGCACATGTACGACAGTGATCAGTTACTTCAGTATGATTAAGTTATGCATGTGGTTGTGCGGTGTGTGCGATGCTTGTTGGCCGCCGTAATGGATTTATTTGGAAGCATTCAAGTATTATGGCTTGTCAGGCATAGGTGGATACCAGAACGATTATGGTGGTATGGACTATTCCTTGGGGATTTTCCCGTTTTGGGATTTTGCGAAATCACTCGTGTGTTGTTACGGTTCTCTTGAATTGAGGTAAGTAAAAGGTTTCTATAGGATGAAGTGTTCCCCCTATCAACGGTTCAGGAGTTATGATGGAATTCCTATGCTATTCCATAACTGCATGTAGGGGTGCAATAGTCAGTGTGGAGCCGGAAGTAAGGGTCAGGGTTGCAGTTCGGCGTTGACAAGGATGTCATGAGCTTGGATGAGCAAGAAAAAGGGGATTTAAAAATTCAGAGTAAGCTGGTATTGTCTTCAGTGTCACCTGAGATTGGTGTTTGATGAAAGAGGATTTGCATCCTGGTTGTGGGTTCTGGATTTATTTTACAAGTGTTAGTGTAGTCGGTGGTATGGATGTGCAAACTTGTTACCTTGTGTGCAAGGTCGTGGAAGCGTGACCACGGGAAGATTGTATAAGTGTGACATGTCGTCACCTGATCGATTGAAGATTTAGACCAAGTATAAGGAAGTACAATATTGCTTATTTGAGAATTCATGCCTGGAAGGCGTTCGGCTCAGTTGGTTGTGGATTGTGGGGTGTTTGTCCCGGCTATGATGGTTGTTCTCGCGTGTTATGAGAGGAAGTGGGTTATTATGGACCCGGGTAAAGCTATTAGCCTAGTTCAGTGCGAGCGAAATCGGCTTGGAGTGTGTGAAAGGATTTAAGAAGACTCACGGGCCCCATGTGAGTCAGATGTGTTCATTTTAGCATAACGCTCCTCAAGGAAGGGTGTTGGAATATCAGATGTCGTTCCATCTTCGTTCAATTCATGTAATATTATGATTGTGCCGTGTGAGTTGTGAAACGGCTTGATAAATTCCTATGTGCTGAGTTTCCGCGTAGCAATGATGTTATGTGAGCATGAGAGCTCTTGAGATTCAGAGTAGATATATCGCACCTCAGTTGTGCTAAAGTTTTGTAGCATATGGCTCTATCAGTCCCCTCAGGATGGTGTTATGCACTTAGCGTGCTTGTGACCGATATTCAGTATTTTGTGGTAATGAGCAATTTAGCTCGGTGTGTATCTTCTTATGAAAATTTCATGTGTGGATCGGGTGGCACGCCTCCACGGGTATGTTAGTTGGATCGGGTTGCACGCAGAAACAGGGTGATGTTGAGTAAGGTTCCTGTATTTATTTTCTTGCGTTTTGCTTCCTATTTTCTAAGGAAAGTTCATGATAGTTTCGTGAGTTGAGTAGTCCCTTCCCGAGTCCTTTCTTTATGTATCATGTTCGAGTTGTGTCCTATTGGCGCATTGTAGCATCGTGTGAGGCTGTTGTTCATGTATGGGGTGATTGGTTGTTTGAGTATTTCATACTGGGTGAGACGACTGTTGGATCAGGGATCAGTGCGATAAGATTTTGTCAAGTATGGTAAAGGACAAATACCAGTATTTGGGTAGTAATGAGGTGATGATTTTAGTCAAGGGGAAAGATTCAATGTTTGGTTAACTCCGCCGTGGGTTAGAAATTTCTACACGTCTCCTCCGTTGTGGTAGTATCGTCAACATTATAGCAGGATGTGTATATATATATATATATATCAGAAGATGCACTAGGAGCATCAAATTCAGGGAATTTTGGCTATTAAGGTTCAGGGAATTTCATTGTGGTTAGATGGTGAATTATGCGGTGCATGATGCTAAATCAGCAAAGGTACGCAGTCGTGTTCTGGTACCACGTGTGGTAATTGATATGGTGTTCATATATTGGAAACAGGCCTGCCGGAGAATTTTAGGTGTTGGAACTGGGTTCTGGGCTTATTGAATGGATAAATGAGGATATCTTTAGATTTGATCAAGCTTATGTGCTCAACTGGGTTGTGGCATCACGGGCAGGTGCACGAGGTGTTAAACAGTGATTTCAGATAACTCCAGAGCAGTTCTTGGCACGTTCCAGGACGAACGTATGCTTAAGTGGGAGAGAATGTAACGACCCGACCGGTCGTTTTGAGCTCTAGACGTCGTTTAGCAGTTTGAAGTCATGAGCAACATCGTTTCAGGTATTATGACTTGTGGGCGTGGTCGGAGTTGAATTCCGGGAAGTTCGGAGTCAAATTGGAAGGAAAATTCTCATTTCGGAAGTCTTAAGTTGGAAGAATTGACTAAGATTGGAATTGCCCCCATAGGTGTGTCTCCTTTCTAACCTTATAAGAGGGAATTACCCCCCATAGGTGATCTAAATGCTATGTGTTAATGTTTGTGGGGGCTACGTACGTATCAAGTGACGAGAGACCGTACGTAGCGTCTATTATTGTTATGTCCGGGTAGTTAGGCCCACATCATGCCTTGTGTTTTTCCTAGAAATGAATATATGCTTCTTGACTTCATGATTTTATGTAGTATTGTTTCCCTGAGATTTATATAATTGGATAATTTGAAGGAATTGTTTATGGAAAGTAACTTTAAAGGAATATTGTGTGTGCATGTGACCGCTTCGCAATTTACATTCCGCGAGCGGAGTGTTATTTCCCCCACTCTCATGGGAGCGGGCCGTACGCCACGGCGAGATTGAAAGATGCACTTCTGGTTCGGGCCGTTCAACCCTCGGCAGTGCACATATATGATCATTTTATTTTATGGCTCAGGCCGGTTATCCTTATCCGTATGCGCATGATAAATTGTTGATGAGTTCATGGATATTGATTTGACAGATATTTGGGGGGAAACGAAGTAGTAATTGTTTATTTACTTCCTGTATTTATTTGGATTTCAGTGCCTTTAATAATTGCTGCTTTACTACCTTCACATGCCTACCGCTTTCATCATATTTTGTTAAATTATATTGCCGGACCTTAGTGAGTGTCAAGTCGACCTCTCGTCACTACTTCTTCGAGATTAGAAGGGATATTCACTGGGTACATATTTATTTATGTACTCATGCTACGCTTCTGTACTTAATCGTACAAGTTCTGTGGCTGGTGCTTCTGGTTATCAGACCGGAGCTCGATTCTGATTATAGCTGGACTTGACTTCATGGTGAGCTGCTTCTCCTGACGATCCTCGGCAGCACCATGGAGTTTCTTTGTTTACTTCCCGCCTATTTCTTTCAGACAGTGGGACTGTATATTATATCTTTTGTATATTCTATTAGTATGCCCGTAGGACTTGTGACACTAGTTCATGGCACTAACACGGTAACTATTACGGATTTACGGGACTGTATATATATTGGCTCACGCCTCCTTATGACCGTTTTTGGTTAAAAGTGGTTAATTATCCTTCTCGATTTATGTTTCGAACTTTAAAACTTGGTACATGTTGAAATGTTTAATCAAATAATAAAGAACCCTTAGTAAATTGAGTGTTGGCTTGCCTGACCCCGCTGTTGGGCTCCATCACGACCTGAGTTAGGATTTTGGGTCGTGACACTTCTATTCTACTCCATCGTGTGAATTAATTCTACCATTGATGATTGAACTTGCCTAATCTTGTCCTCTCACAAATCTCGACAACACGCAAAGCGTCTACGACCGGACGAGAGATGAAGCTCCAATGACAGCTACGATTAGGGGAAGAGACAGAAGTAGAGATCAGACTAAAGCTCGAACATCAACACCTATTGTACAGTCTCAAATGTATCTAGACGCGGAGGTTCTAGCTCAGTCGGTACATGTTGGGCTAGTCCATATCCTAGAAGGATTTATAGCTGCTCCAGTATTGCATAACAAGGGAATAGTTGAAAGCATCGGGGTTGGTTTATATGAGCTGTGAAGTTTAACATTCTGGATTATCAGGCATTGTGACCTATGACTTCATGCCAAGTGGGGAAGTTCACTTTCAAGGAATAGATTTCGGGGTCATGTGTTATATCGGTTTTGTCTTAGAATGTATAAGGCTTGAGGTTTTGCAATAGATAAAGCTGGGACTTGCGGTATGTCTGCCTCCTTTAATAACCATATACCTCAGTTCCAAAGGAGTTATATAAACAAATTTAATCCACAAAAGGTCTACTCAGCGTGAAAGTTACGGTTGCGAATTTTGGGGTGCTCCAGAGGGAGTACAGTGGTTGACAAGCTTCTAGACTATATGGTTCGTGCCAAGGTTTACCTGTATAGAGCTCTACCTTTGGGGGCATTGTGCATCAATAAGGATAAGAGTTACCCCAAGGAATAACACAGGGTACATGAATAAGTGGGGTAGCTCAGCGGTGTTGAGTCAACATGGTAAAGGATAAATTGGTCTCCGGTGGTTGAGGCAAGCCTACGAAGAGGACGACCAGCCAGTGCAACATCAACTACTTGACTCAGTTCTCATAAATGCTATTAAAAGAGTTTGTTTCTCGAACCTTCCATTTCGTGGCGCTTAGGGTTTGAACGATTGTGTCAGGTCACCCTGAAAATGTCAAAACATGTCATCAGTTTTGATAAGTTAGCCTGTCATACTCCTACTTCGATTCATATAACCAGAGAGCAGGTCCACAAACTCATTAAAGGACTCAATTATGATTGTAAATTTTTTGTGCGACTCAGGGCAAGTTGATACTTTATCGCGGCTAGTGGTAGAAACTGTCTTAGACTTGGGAGAGTCATATTTCATCAGTGCACTCCGGCTACGTGCCCTATGACAGTTACAACTCAACTACATGACCAACTAGGGAAAAGGGGGTCGGAATGTCAAAGGTGGAGGTCAGATTTCTAGAGGTGGAGACCCAGCCTGTTGATATATTTCTATGGTCTTCAAGCATCGTATCTCGTCATCGGTATTGTGAAGGTTTGAAAGGAGATTATTGCTAACGTGAAGCTTTGTGATAATTCCGTAATTGGCTATCAACAACTATTAAGAAAACAGAGGCGATGAGTATGGGCAGCCTTGCGTATATTCCAGTTGGTGAGAAACCGTTAACTTCAATTATTCAGACGATGGCTAATCAGTTCATGAGGTTGAATACTTCCCCCATCAGTTTTCTAGCTTGCACAGTCGCTCGGTCTTCCCTAACTGAGCGTATTCGGGAGCGACAGGATGATGACCCACATTTGGCGGTCCTTAGGGACACAAATTGGCACAGTGATGGCCAACAGGTTACAGTTGGAGATGATGGTGTTTTGAGGATGCAAGGGTCGGTTATGTGTGCCTAATGTTAATGGAATTCATGAGTTGATCCTTGAGGGGGAAGGGGGATCATAGTTCTAAGTATTCTATTCACCCAAGAGAAGCTAAAATGTACCAAGATTTGAGGCAGCATTATTGGTGGAGAAGGATTAAAAAGGACATGGTGGCGTATATGGCCCGTTGCTTAAATTGTCAGCAGGTAAAATACGAGCATTCAGATGGCTCCTTATGAGGCATTCTATGATAGACGTTACAGATCGCCAGTCGGATGGTTTGAGCCGGGAGAGGCTCGGTTGTTGGGTACAGACTTAGTTCAAGAGGCCTTAGGTAAGGTCAAGATCATTCAAAAGAGACTTCGTGCAGCTCAGTCTAGGCAAAAGAGTTATGCCGATTGTAAGGTTTGTGATGTGGCATTCATGGTTGGAGAGAGAGTATTGCTTCGTGTGTCACCCATGAAGGGTTTTATGAGATTTGGAAGAAGGGTAAGTTAAGCCCTAGGTATATCGGGCCGTTTGAGATTCCTGATAGAGTGAGGGAGGTAGCGTATAGACTTGCGTTGCCTCCAGGGTTATCCTCAGTTCATCCGGTATTCCATGTGTCTATGCTCCGGAAATATCATGGCGACCCGTCCCACGTGTTAGGTTTATGCTCTGTCCAATTGTACAAAGACTTGACTTATGAGGAGGAGCCGGTAGCCATTTTAAACCGGCAGGTTCGTCAGTTGAGGTCTAAGAGTTTTCCTTCGGTTCGTGTGCAGTGGAAAGGCCAGCACGTTAAGGAAGCTACTTGGGAGTCCGAGTCGAACATGCAGAGTAAATATCACACTTGTTTGTAAATTCAAGTAATCTTCTATGTCCGTTCGAGGACGAACGTTTGTTTAAGAGGTGGAGATTGCGATGACCCAAGTGGTCATTTTATGAATTTAGACTCCGTTCTAATATTATTATCCATAAAAAGATTAATTTTGACTACCTCGATTTCTGTGCGCAGTCCGGGCGTGAAACCGAAAAGCTTTTATGTGAAAATATAAGAAATAATAATTTTTATAATAAAAAAAAATTAGTTTTAGTTTACTTGAGTCAATATTTTGAGTAAACAAACTCGGATATGTGTTTTGACGATCCCAGGAGGTCCGCAGTAAAATATGGGACTTGGGCGCATGCCCAGAATTGAATTCCGAGGTCCCAAGCCTTAGAAATCAATTTTTTGAAATAAATTGTTTTGCTGAATTAGTAATGAAATAAAGAAATGAATTAACGTTTGAAACCGTTAGTATCTGGCCCGTATTTTTGGTTTCGGAGCTCGATACAAGTTTGTTATGATATTTAAGCCCTGTCTGCAAAATTTGGTGAGAATCAAAATTTATTTGACGTGATTCGGACGTCCGGTTGATAAATAGTGAACTTTAAGTGTTCTTGAGAAAAATAATGAGTTTTGAGGTTTAATTCATAGTTTTACATGTTATTTTCATGATTTGATCGTACGAGCAAGTATGTATGATGATTTTAGACTTCTGTGCATGTTTGTTTTAGATCCCCAAGGGCTCGGGTGAGTTTCAAATAGGTTTGGGTTGCGTTGCGCTCGTTCTTTCTTATGCTTCGACGTCGTTTTTTCAAGCATAAATGATATCATCTTGAACAAATGAGCTCCGATTTTTGTTTTGAATGAAGTATTACATCCGTATCGTAATTACGGACCCGTAGCAAAAAGAATCATCAAATTTGGACATCGTATGAGGATTTTATGATCATTTTACTAACGTTGCCAGATTTTTCAGGTTAATTACGAAATTGTCCCTGACGGCGTATTAAAAATCTGCACTATTTGCAAATATTAAAACCTACATATCTCCTTCATTATAAGGTCAAATTGAGTCATTAAAAATTCTAAATTGACTAAAATTTTACAAGGAATCCATTGGATACATAAAGATCGAGTTTCGGGATCGTTTGGCACGAGAAACGATGTAGAATAGCTAGTAGAAAAATATATTAAAAATGGGCAGACCTTCTTCTTCAAATTTTCGAACCCTACAGCCCTAGGAACGGATTTCTTCACAAAATATCATCCTCAAGTCATAGGTAATCAATTCTAAACTTTACTCTTTCAATTACCCATTGTTTTTCATCACTTTTAAATCAAAAACTAAGAATTTTCATGGTAAAAATTGAGGGTTTGGGTAGAATTAGGGAATTTTGTAAAAATTGAATCTTTACCTCGAATTGAGGTCGGATTTCGAAACTAATTATATATTTGGGTTCGTGGGTGAACGGGTAAACATAATTTGGTCCGAATCCCGAGTTTAGACCAAGCGGGCCCAGGGTCGGGTTTTCACTTTTTTGAGAAAACTTAGGAAAAATTATATTTTTCAATAAAGTTAGTTCCTTTAG
>ML247679.1:11025-52747 GCA_005239495.1 Nicotiana undulata
CGTTCCCAACTTAATTGATTCTTGTCTTAATTGTTCTATGTCCATTATTGTTTCTATGACTACTTGGCCTTGTTATTTTATTGTTAGATATTGTTGTGGTTATTTGGAAAGAGTATTAGTTGTTTTGAGATGGATTCCTTGTGGTAAAAAACGGTTGAGCGGATTGACATTGTTTTTACGAATTATATATATATATATATCTGTGTGTGTGTGTGTGTGTGTGAGAGAGAGAGAGAGAGAGTGTGTGTGTGTGTGTTCCTGTTGGTTTCATTTTTGATAATATTGAGGAAGTGATGAGGAATGCAGTTTAACTGTTTTATGATTGTTGAGGTTTACGTGGTTGTTTGGTTTCAATTGATTGTTGCCAATTATTGTGGCAAGTGTATTAAAAGTGTTGGTTGTCCTTTTGATTTTATCATGGTACATAAAGCCTGAGCTGGGCTGACAGCGTTACGGTGTTTACATATATTCTGGTTGGTTTTATTCTGAAATGATATTGGTCGAATCTTACGAGTTATACTGTTTTCTGTTTGAAATTTGTTGAAATAAAAGTGTTGTGAAAGGCTTGGCCTGAACTGTGAAAGTTTTTGATGAATAAACAAAATTGATGTGATGAGGGGGCTGTGATAAGGGTGGATAATTGATTGTGATATTGTGAATAGGTGGGATCGGGTTGCACGCCTCAACAAGACAATGATAAGGGAGAATATGCATGTTTTACTGTTTATAAAATAAAGGTTGGAACACTTATTGTTTTGTTGTCATTATTTCATACTCTGCTTTTACTATTATTTTAAAGTGAAACTTTTTCTGTTTACAATTTGTCGAGACATAAATATTGTGAAAGGCTTTGACTTGAAAGGCGGTGATAAGGGGGCTGTGATAAGGGGACTGTGATTAGGGTGGATAATTGATTGTGATACAGGTGGATAATTGATCGTGATACGGGTGAATAAATTGATATGATATGTCTGGTGAGATCGGGTTGCACGTCGCAACAAGGAGCAATAAAGGAGGACAATTATATTTTTAATGATTTTCAAAGAAAAACCAAGATTTGAAAACTACCATTTTATACTACTATTTTTCATATTTTGGCACTACTTTTATTTAAAGTTAAAGTTTGGAAACTTGGAAATCATTTGAGAGGTTGTTATAGCTGAGGCCTGGAAAAGGCGGCTGAGTTATTTCATTGTTGTTGCAGTACTTAATTATTTGTTTAGATTTCCTTCTTACTTTATATTTATTGACTCAATTATATTTTTCTTGTTCGTGTAGAATTGTTTTGTTGCGTTATTGTATATATTATTGCCACAGGTTATATGTTGTTAATGCCGCGACGTAGCCTCGTCACTACCTTGTCGAGGTTAGGCTCGACACTTACTCAGTACATGTGGTCGGTTGTACTGATACTACACTTTGCACTCTTTTGTGCAGATCCAGGTATCGACCAGCAATAGAGATATTTAGAGCGGCTATTCATTTATTCGGAGACACGAGGTATATCTGCCGGCGTTCGCAGATCCCGAGAGTCTTCTCCTATTTTTATAAAACTGTTTTATTATATTCAGAACAATTACACTATTTCTTTCAACCCAGTATTTGTAGTATTCTTTAGTAGTTCGTGAATTGTGACACCAGACCCTGAGTAGTCTTAGAGTTATTTATATACTTAGTTGGTGGTTCGTCTTATTTAATTGCTTCTTCTTTTATATTTGGAGTATCTCATTGGAAATCATTTAAATTAAGTTTACTTTTAATTTATTTATTTACTTTTAATGTCCCTAGATTGTTTTTATTACATTGATAACATAAAAATCTGCTCTTCCGTTGTTCAAAGTTCATTATTAGTTTTTCTTTATTTTAATCGGTTAGAATCAAATACTTCTAGGCTAATTCTTGTTTAGATAATTAGGATAGTCTAATCTAGCTGATAGTTAATCACAAGTCCTTGTGTGTTCGATATCCGACTTTTAGTCACTTTATTACTTGATGACCGCGTATACTTGTGTGTGCGTTTGGCCGCAACAAATTTTTGCATAGATTCATTGTTTATTTTTTCTAGCCGATATATATAGATTATACATTGATTATACATAGTTATACTTATATTACACATGAATTATACATATATTATACATCCACAAGCTATTTTTAATTTAAGAGATTAGGTGGACGACTATCTGGGTTAAGAATTAACTTAAATAGTTGCATACCCAAGTGCTTAAACATAAAATAGTCGACTGATATATAATATATGTATAATTCATGCATAATATGTGTATAATAATGTATAATTACTGTATAATCTATGTATACTGGCTTAAAAAAATAAACAATAAATTTTAATGGCTATTTTTATAAAGATCCCTTGATATTTTTCTAAATTTTTTGTGAACTCACGAATTTTATCCCAATCAGACTCAATAATTTGATCCGGAGGGTTAGCATTATGTGCGTTAATAGCCATTTGTATAGGCAACATATAGACATAATCAATTTTTAGCATTTCGTACGTAGCCTTTCACCTAGCACAAATATCTTTTGAAACTTTTCTAAACGGAAGTTCAGCATATACACATTGTCACACCTCCTTTTTCACCGGTAAAGGTAATAAGAGAGTTTTTCCACTTTAAGTGACATTATTCTATTTAAAAATTTATTTTATTTATTTAGAGTCGCCACCCGGATTTGTACGGTGTTCCGAGACACCATTTATTTAAAAATCCCAAACCGAAGAATTTTGACTCTGTTTAAATTGTCTGCGAACCAGAAATCCGGGTAGGGAATTCTGTTAACCCGGGAGAAGGTGTTAGGCATTCCCGAGTTATGTGATTCTAGCGCAGTCGCTTAATGATTAAACTTGGCCTAAATTGTTTAATTACTGCTTTTATATTGTCACAACCCTAAATCCTAATAGGTCGTGATGGCGCATATCGTGGAACTAGGCTAGCCAACCATCACATAAGTACCCCATTCCGTTCGATTATAATAATTGACAATTCAATAATAACAGCAACCATAGCAATAAATAAATTCTTTAAGTATTAGCGTCCCAATAATAGTCTAAACAACTCTAAACAAAACCTCCCAAGACTGGAGTCAACATGGTTACGAGCATCTACGAAAGAAAACTAACTCTACTAATGTCTTAAATAAAGTCTAGGAATGAAATTCTAAAACTGAATAAGGAAGGGATATGGAGAAGCTGTGGACGCTGGACAGCTACCTCGAAATCCCGTAAACTGCGGCTAATAAACTGAGACGGCTACTGCTCCCAGCCAGTACCTGATCTGTGCACAGAGGCACAGGGAGTAATGATGAGTACGCCGACTCAGTAGTAATGAAAATAAATCGCAGTATGAGAAATACGAAGCACATAGTACAAATACACCAATTCACAAAACCAGTAAAACACCAAGTCACCATAAAATATTCATCAAGTACATAAATTCGAAAACCAATTTCCAGAAATTCTTTGAAACAAGTATAATTTCAATATATCTCAGTAAAATTCTCAATAAAAGCCAGTTTAAAAATCAAAGTAAATCATAGTTCGAAAACTCAATAAAAAAATCATCATAAATATGCCCCTCGGGCCATAATCATTTCTCGTAACAATTTCTTTCAGTATCAGCCAATCAGGTAACCTCACAATCACTCTGCCCATCAGGAAACCTCACAGTCACTCTACCCATCAGACAACCTCACAGTCACTCTGCCCATCAGGCAACCTCACAGTCACTCAGTATCAGCCTCGCGAGCAATATCACTCATTAGGTACCTGCGCTCACTGGGGGTATGTACAGACTCCGGAGGGGCTCCTACAGCCCAAACGCTATATCAAGCCACATCATGACATAAATCACTCACAATGTCGGCCCGCAGCCTCACTCATATCATAACATCCTCACAATATAGGCCAGCAGCCTTACTCAGTCAGACACTCTCAACTTGCCCTTCAGGCCATAAATATACCGGGTTCTCGACCAAAAAACAATGTTTCATTTTCAAGAAATAGTATCAAAATACTCTGAGTGTCAAAACAATTTATCAAGAAAATACTGAGTGAAAATCATAACATATCAGTGAGGAAAATAGTAAAATCAGCCCTCAAGGGGTAAACAAATCGGCACTAGGCCTCAAACATGGCTTACAACCCAAATCATATCAAAATATATATCAAGATTATTAAGCATATGCTTAAAAATCGGTTTCGCAACTCAATAGTTGCCTAAATAGGGAATATATTTCCAAAGTTCCAATCTTTGTATTCAAAAACCCGTGAAAGGGTGCAGAGTCCGGAGTTTCATACCCTCAAGACATGATTTAAAGACATTACTTACCTCAAACTAGCTCCAAACTATTCCGCAATACGCTTTGTCATCAAATTATGTTTAAGGAACGAATTCCAATTGAAACGTATTGATTTTAAGCACAAAATTCGAAACCGGTCAAAACCCAACCCCCGAAACGTATTCATAATCTCTTGAGTCCGTACATATAAGGAACGCTAAAATCGGAGTTCGTTTGACCCCTCAAATCGACCCCTAAAGGTCTCATAATCTCAAGCCCTAACTTCCCCTTTTTCTACTGATTTTCCATAAATTTACACTGATATTAAGGTATTAAATCACCTATAATCGAGTTTTAATGACCAAAATACTTACCTCTATGATGAACACTGATTTTCCCTCTTCAAAATTGCCTTAAAAGCTTCTTCCCGTTCAAAAATGGTGTAAAAAGTGTTAATGGTCGCGAAGGGTTTATTTTATAACTGCCCAGTTATTTCTTCACTGCGATCGCGGAAGTCCTCACGCGATCGCGAAGAACAAAATTCCCTGGCCCTCACTTTACTCACTGCGATCGCGGCATAATCCACGCGACCGCGCTTCACAGCTGTTCAACCCCACACGATCGCAACCAGACGCACGCGATCGCGAAGACCATTTGACCTCACCCCCACGCGCCTGACTGACCCTACGCGATCGCGATCAAGTCCACGCGATCGCACTGCTCGACCTGCTCAACCTCTGCGATCACAAGCACACTTATGCGATTGCATAGGGTAAATCCTGCCCCCTCTCAATATGCACTACGCGATCGCGACTCTCCTCACGCGATCGCAATGAAGGAATTCCTGCTGTGCAAGAACCAGAAAACCAGCAATTTATTCAAGTCTAAATGAGTCCGTTAATCATCCCCAAATCTCTCGAGCCCCTCGGGACCCCAACCAAATTTACCAACACCTCATAAATGATCATTCAAACTTAGTCGCACTCTCAAAACATTAAAAATAACATCTAAACACCAAAATCACATCGGATTCAAGCCTAAGAACTTTGATATTTCTAAAATCCACCAACGATATCGAAACTATCCAAAACAACTCCGATTGACCTGAAGTTTTGCAGACATATCAAAAATGACATTACGAACCTGTTCCAACTGTTGGAATTCCATTCCGACCCCGATAGCCTATTTTCCACTGCCCACCGGAAATCACCAAAAACTAATTTTCGCCAATTCAAGCGTAATTCTACACCGGACATCACAAAATTATTCTGAACACACTCCTAAGTCCCAAATCCCCTAACGAAACTATCCGAACCATAAAATACGCATTCCGAGGTCGTTTACCAATAAGTCAACTCTCAGTGGACTTTTCCAACTTCAAGACTATTTTTAAAGATTAAGTGACTAAACTCTCACTACCACCATTCCGATTTCAATCCTATCAACTCTAACACATCAATAACAGTTAAATCAAGCTATATCAAGTCATTAACAGTAATTATAATGCAGGTTCTACGTAACGGCAGACCCCCTCATAAACAAATGTTCGTTCTCGAACGGGTCTAGAAACATACCTGGAGTCTCAAACAAGTGAGGATATTTGCTCTGCATCTCCCGCTCGGTCTCCCAAGTAGCCTCCTCCACTGGCTGACCTCTCCACTGCACCTTCACTGATGCTATCTCCTTAGATCTCAACTTTCTGACCTCACGAGCCAAAATTGCTACTGGCTGAACCTCGTATGACATATCACCCTCGAGCTGAAATGTGCTGAAGTCTAACACATGAGACGGGTCACCAACGTATTTCCTGAGCATCGACACATGGAATACCGGATGAACACTCGATAGACTAGGTGGCAAGGCAAGTCTATAAGCCACCTCTCCAACCTTCTGAAGCACCTCAAAAGGAACAATAAATCGTGGACTCAACTTTCCTCTCTTTATGAACCTCATAACACCCTTCATGGGTGATACCTTCAGCAGTACCTTATCACCTTCCATAAATGACACATCCCGGACCTTCCGGTCCACATAACTCTTCTGCCTAGACTGCGCTGTGCGAAGTCGTTCCTGAATTAACTTCACCTTCTCCAACGCATCCTGAATCAAATCTGTGCCCAATAACTTAGCGTCACCAGGATCGAACCAACCAACTGGAGATCTACACCTCCTACCATATAAAGCTTCATACGGGGCCATCTGAATACTGGACTGGTAGCTGTTATTATATGCAAACTTCGGTAATGGCAGAAACTGATCCCATGAACCACCAAAATCAATCACACAAGCCCGTAACATATCTTCCAAAATCTGAATAGTCCATTCCGACTGCCCGTCGGTCTGAGGATGAAATGTAGTGCTAAACTCTACATCAGTACCTATACCTTTCTGTACGGCCCTCCAATACTGAGATGTGAACTGAGTACATCTGTCAGAAATAATAGAAACCAGAACTCCATGCAACCGGACAATCTCCTTAATGTAAATACCAGCTAACCACTTTGAAGTATAAGTAGTACTGACGGGAATGAAATGCGCGGACTTGGTCAACCTATCCACAATGACCCGAATGGCATCAAAACCCTTCGAAGTCCGTGGAAACCCAACTATAAAGTCCATAGTAAATTTCTCCCATTTCCACTCTGGAATATCTAACCTCTGAAGAAAACCACCTGGTCTCTGGTGATCATACTTGACCTGCTAGCAGCTGCACACCGTGCTACATACTCAACAATATCTCTCTTCATCCGCCTCCACCAATACTGCTGTCTCAGATCCTGATACATCTTCGCGGCACCCGGATGGATAGAATACCGCGAGCTGTGAGCCTCTACATTGGGCACGCAAATTCGGCTCTGCATCCTCATAACTCCATCATCACTAATAGTCACATCTCTGGCATCACCCCGACGAACTCTATCCTGAAGAACTAACAAGTGCCGGTCATCATACTGCCGTGTTTTAATCTGATCAAATGAAGAAGACCGGGAAGCCATGCTAGCCACTACCCGTGGAGGGTCTGACAAATCCAATTTCACCAACTGACTCACTAAAGCCTGAACATAAAGGGCTAAAGGTCGCTCTGCTGCTGAAAGGTAAGCTAAATTCCCAAACTCTCGGCTCTGCGACTCAAGGCATTGGCCACAACATTGGCCTTCCACGGATGGTACAAAATAGTTAAGTCATAGTCCTTAAGGAGCTCTAACCACCTTCTCTGATGCAAATTCAAGTCCTTCTGCCTCAGCAGATACTGCAAGCTACGATGATTAGTGAAAATCTCACACTGTACCCCATACAAGTAATGCCGCCAAATCTTTAAGGCATGAACAATGGCAGCTATCTTAAGATCCTGCACTGGATAGTTCTTCTCGTGCACCTTCAATTGTCTCGACGCTTAGGCAATCACCCTACCATCCTGCATCAACACGGCTCCCAAGCCAACTCTAGAAGCATCACAATAGACTATGTAAGAACCCGAACCAGTAGGCAAAACCAAAACCGGAGTTGTGGTCAATGCTGACTTGAGCTTCTGAAAGCTCTCCTCATACTCATCAGACCATCTGAATGGAGCACCCTTTTGGGTCAATCTGGTCAACGGTGAAGCAATAGAAGAGAATCCCTCCATAAAGAGACGGTAATATCCCGCCAAACCAAGGAAACTCCTAATCTCAGTAGCTGAGGACGGTCTAGGCCAACTCTGCACCGCCTCAATCTTCTTTGGATCAACCTGAATACCCTCACTAGACACCACGTGCCCTAAGAAACCTACTGAACCAAGCCAAAACTCACACTTGGAGAACTTTGCATAAAGCTTCTCCTCCCTCAATCTCTGTAACACAACCCTCAAGTGTTGAGCATGCTCTTCCTAGCTACGGGAATAAACCAGGATGTCATCAATGAACACAATGACGAAAGAATCAAGGTAAGGCTGAAACACACTGTTCATCAATTGCATGAACGCGGCTGGGGCATTGGTTAGCCCGAATGACATAACCAGGAATTCATAATGACCATATCTGGTCCTGAACGCAGCCTTCGGAATGTCCTGATCCTGAATCTTCAGCTGATGATACCAAGACCTTAAGTCAATCTTGGAGAACACATTAGCTCCCTGAAGCTAATCAAATAAGTCATCAATACGAGGCAAAGGATAACGATTCTTCACTGTAACCTTATTCAGTTGTCTATAATCAATACACATACGCATGGAGCCATCTTTCTTTTTCACAAACAACACCGGTGCACCTCAAGGTGACACACTAGGCCGAATGAACCCCTTATCTAAGAGTTCCTGAAGCTGCTATTTCAATTCTTTAAACTCCGCTGGTGCCATGCGGTAAGGTGGAATAGAGATAGGCCGAGTGTCTGGCACCAGGTCAATACCAAAATCAATATCCCTGTCATGTGGCATGCCTGGCAGGTCTGTAGGGAATACATCCGGAGAGTCATGGACTACAGGAATAGAATCAACAGACGAGGTCTCACTACTGACATCCCTCACGAAGCAAGATAAGACTCACAGCCTTTCTCAACCATACGCTGGGATTTCAAATAAGAAATCGCTCTGCTAGGCACGTGCTCTATAGACCCTTTCCACTCAACTCTCGGAACTTCGGGCATAGCTAAGGTCACGGACTTAGCATGACGATCAAAATAGCATGACATGGTGATAACCAATCCATGCCCAGAATCACATCAAAATCAACCATACTGAGTAACATCAAGTCCACTCGGTTCTCTAGACCCCCAATAGATATAAGACACAACCGATACACATGGTCCACAATAATAGTATCGCCCACCGGAGTCGAAACATGAACAGACGAAACTAAAGACTCACAGGGCATATTCAGAAAATGAGAAAAATAGGACGAGACATAAGAGTACGTTGAACCAAGGTCTAATAAAGCCAAAGCATCACTGTGACAAACTAAAATAGTACCTGTAATCACCGCATCTGAGGCTATAGTATCAGGCCTAGCCGGAAGTGCATAAATACGTGGTTGGCCTCCACCTGCTCGACCTCCCCCTCTGACCACCACCCCTAGCTGCATGGGTATGTGGTGAAATGACTGGAGCTGAAGCCGAGGGATAAACCCTCTACTGAGATGAACTACTAGGACGACGGGGACACTGCCTCCACTCATGTCCGAACTCTCCACACTCATAACAACTACCTGAGGCTGGAGATGAAAACTGACGAGAACCCCTGCCACCATGATAACCACAAGACAAACCATGCATAGAGGAACCTTGATAGGATGATGCCCTAGAAGAACCCTGAACTGGAAGGGCACTAAAAGATGAACGTCCCTGATAAGAACTGCGAGGACCTTGCCCCGAAGATACACCACTGTAAGCTGGGCAAACTGGTTGTGGAGGTCTAAATGGACGACCTCTATAATGGGCACCACTGAAGCTACCTCATCCCCGAGGCCTCTTGACCTCCCTCTCCTCACGATTCTGCCTACGAACCGACTCAATGTCCCGAGCAATGTCAACAACCTGCTCAAATGTAGCTCCAAACACTCTCTCTCTGGTCATCAAGATTCGAAGCTGATAAGTAAGACCATCTACAAACCTCATAATCCTCTCCCTGTCAGTAGGGACAATCTCAGAAACATGTCTAGCCAACTCGGAAAACCTCATCTCGTACTGAGTAACTGACAACTCTTCCTGGTGCAGCTGCTCAAACTGCCTGCGCTGCTCCTCTCTGTGGGACTGAGGAACATACTTCTCCAAAAAGATCGTGGAGAACTGCTGCCAAGTGAAAGGTGCTGAACCAACCGGACTACGCCTCTAGAATGACTCCCACCAAGTAAAAGCAGCACCAGCAAACTGATAAGTAGCAAATGAAACTCCGCTGGTCTCCAGAATACCAGCAGTACGAAGCATCTTCTGACATTTATCCAGAAAACCTTGGGCATCCTCACCCTCAGTGCCGCAGAAATTCGGAGGCTTAAGTCTGCTGAACCTCTCCAGTCTGCGCTGCTCATCCTCAGGCATAATAGGGACCACATAATCTTGAATTGGAGCAACCGGCTGAGCTGGACAGCTACCTCGAAATCTCGTAAACTGCGGATAACAAACTGAGACGGCTACTGCTCCCAGCCGGTACCTGAATCTGTGCACAAAGGCACATGGAGTAATGATGAGTATGCCAACTCAGTAGTAATGAAAATAAATCACAGGCTGAGAAATACGAAGCACATAGTACAGATACACCAATTCACAAAACCAGTAAAACACCAAGTCACTATAAAATATTCATCAAGTACATAAATTCGAAAACCAATTTCCAAAAATCCTTTGAAACAAGTATAATTTCAATATATCTCAGTAAAATTCTCAATAAAAGCTAGTTTGAAAATGAAAGTAAATCATAGTTAGAAAACTCAGTAAAAAAATCATCATAAATCTGCCCCTCGGGCCATAATCATTTCTCGTAACAATTTCTTTAAGTATCAGCCCATCAGGAAACCTCACAATCACTCTGCCCATCAGGCAACCTCACAGTCACTCTGCCCATCAGGCAACCTCACAGTCACTCTGCCCATCAGGCAACCTCACAGTCACACAGTATCAGCCCCGCAGGCAATATCATTCATTAGGTACCTGCGGTCACTGGGGGTGTGTACAGACAATCCAATAGATCTAAGTGTAGTGCTTGGTGTATTGATTTTTTTTGGAAAGGGAGTGTGTGCGAGTTGTTTATTTCAAGAATAGGCTGGACCACCCAGCTGTACCCNCCGTGGAAGCTTTTACTCGAGGGGGTGCTCTTGGCCCAGTGAATATCGCTTCTTCTGGTGTTTAAGGCAAAGAGGGAAGATTTCGTGAGACTCTACTTGGAAAACAAGTTGATTATTCAGGACGTTCTGTCATTGTCGTGGGTCCTTCACTTTCATTACATCGATGTGGATTGCCTCGTGAAATAGCAATAGAACTTTTCCAGACATTTGTAATTCGTGGTCTAATTAGACCCAACTTGTCACGACCCGAAATCCCACCTTCAGGCCGTGACTGCGTCTAACATTGAACCCACTAGACAAGCCAACGTGTAAACTACACTAACATAAAAATGCAAAAATTAATGGAAACAATTAGGAACAGTTTACAATTTTTAACCACAAAAGTAGATAAGTTTCAAAACTAAGTGAAATTTACAAAATACAATACGTCGCCATAATCCCAAAACATAGTCACAAACTCACGAACTGTCTATAAGAATACTAAATACAAAGTCTGAAGAAAATAGTACATGAACTATCTCAGAAACTAGGAGATAAACAAGACAGGATAGGAAAAATAGGGATAGAGGAGATGCCAAGGCCCACGAACGTCTGGGGGTCTACCTTGAAATCTCCGGGGTGGACTAGAGGACACTCCCTCTAACGATGTCCGCTAGGTCTGGCTGCGAGATCTGCACAACATAAAGAAGTACAGGTGTAGCATCAGTACAATCGACCCCATGTACTGAGTAAGTGCCGAGCCTAACCTCGGCCGAAGTAGTGACGAGGCTAGACTTGACAACGATAATTTACCTGTACAGTTCTACAAGATATACATAGAAAAGAGCAGAATAAACAGATAAGCATGGGATACGGGAACAGTTAATGGGGGTAACAAGTGAGATATAAGAAGAATTAATTAACACATAGGAGAAATCAAGAGAGCAAATTAGCAAGCATACTAACGTAACAAGTATAAATGCGAGCAAGGTATATAATGGCATGGCATCACCCTTCGTTCTTTTACTCTCTTCCTCATGATGCAATATATGATGTAATCAATGTGAATCATGGCACAACATTAACCTTCGTGCTTTTAATCAATATGAATCATGGCACGGCATTAACCTTCGTGCTTTTAAATCAATGTAAATCATGGCACGACATTAACCTTCGTGCTTTTAATCATATAAATCATGGCACGACATTAACCTTCGTGCTTTTAGTTCAATGTAAATCATGGCACGACATTAACCTTCGTGCTTATAATCAATGTAAATCATGGCACGACATTAACCTTCGTGCTTATAATCAATGTAAATCATGGCACGGCATTAACTTTCGTGCTTTTACTTTCTTTCACTATGCAATGTATGATGTCATCAATATGAATCATGGCACAACATCACCCGTCGTGCTTTACACTCTTCCTTACCAAAACAAATGACAAATATCAAATGGCAAGGAATGCAGCATAGTGGAAATATAAATCATCATCACCCGGCAATGGGAAAATATCAGTCAATATCATAACAATTGCCCGACAAGGGTCTCAGCTATAACCAATCTTTTCAATCACATATCTTAACAAATTGGGTCCTCAATCGAACCATCATATCACAAATTTATCAACAAGGATTTTCAACAAGCAATCAACTTCCAAGTAGAAACAATTTCATAATACAATGAATATGGAAGTAATAACAAGAATTTCATCAAAATAGACCCACGGGCATACTTGACACACAATGCATAAGTACTTGTCACCTCACCTATGCATTGAACATGATAAACACTTAGCACATAGCACACAATACTTATTCCCTCACCAAAGTTAGGCAAGACACTTACCTCGGGTCCAAAAATGCAAGTCAAGCCTCAACTACCGCTTTACCTCTTGATTCCACTGCCAACACGCTCATATCTAGCCACAAGTTACTTAAGTATATCAATAATTACTCAATAATTCGATTCTAAAGCCTAATTATAGTTTTCCTATCATTCTTCTAAAAATACCAAAAACCGACCCCGGACCTGCTTGGTCAAAACACGAGGTTCGGACCAAAACCCAATCACCCATTCACCTACGAGCCCGAATATACAATTTGTTTTGAAATCCGACCCCAAAACGAGGTCAAATTCTCAAATTTACATATTCTTAGGGTTTTCCCCAAAAGTCCCAATTCCACCGTGAAAAACCTAGATTCTAGGATGAAATCCTGTAAAAAGAAGTTAAGGAGTAAAGAAAATGAGTTAGAAATCACTTACAAATGTTTTGGAGAAGAAGAAGTGTTTGGAAAATCGTCTCTTATGTTTTTAGGGCTTTGAAATATGAAATAACTGAAATTCCCGTATAATTATACCCATTTCTGGTTCCCACCGCGGCCAGCTGAAAAATGACCGCGGCCGCGAAGCCCTTAGCGCGATCCGCGAAAATAGGACCGCGGACAGCGGTGGTCAGTTCAGGGATCGAGTTCTGTGACCTCCAACCGCTATATTTTAAGCCTAAAAACATCCCAGGACCTACCCGAAACTCACCCGAGCCCTCGGAACCTCAAACCCAATGTACACACGACTTCAAAATCACCCTACGGATTTATTCGAGTAATGAAGCCACCAAAATAACATAAAAACAATGAATTAAACGCCAAAATCTATAGAATTTTCTCAAACTTCATAAACTATCATTTTTTCCATTTTTGATCCGAAACACGTCATTTCAAGTCCGTTTTACACCAAATTTCACAGGTAACTCACATAACATATATTAACCCTGTTCCGGGCTCCGGAACCATAATTCGGGCCCGGTAACACGGTTTTCACATCAACATTCATTTTCAAACATCTTTATTATTTTTAGATAATAATTTTCTTTAAAAATTCATTTCCCGGACTTGGGACCTCGGAATTCGATTCCGGGCATACGCTCAAGTCCCATATTTTCCTACGGACCCTCCGGGACCGTCAAATCACGAGTCCGGGTCTGTTTACCAAAAATGTTGACCAAAGTCAACTTTTTATCAATTAATTACTAGAAATTCCATTTTTCATAAAGTTTTTACATAAAGGCTTCCCGGCTACACGCCTGGCTGCACACGCATATCGAAGTGAGATTAACGGAGGCTTTCGGGGCCTCGGAACACGGTTTTTAAATATAATTATACAGGATGACCTTTTGGGTCATCACAATCTCCACCTCTAAAACAAACGTTCGTCCTCGAACGGACATGTACCCGAGTCTGAGAAAAGATGGGGATAACGGCTCCGCATATTGAACTCAGACTCCCAGGTAGCTGCCTCAGTAGGCTGACCTCTCCATTGAACACGAACCGAAAGATAACTCTTCGACCTCAACTGACGAACCTGCCTAGCTAATATGGCTACCGGCTCCTCCTCATAAGTTTGATCCTTGTCCAACTGGACACCGCTGAAGTCAAGAACATGAGATGGATCTGCAATATACCTCCGGAGCATAGATACATGAAATACCGGGTGCACGACTGATAAATGCGGTGGCAAAGCAAGTCTGTAGGCCACCTCTCCCACCTTGTCCAAAGATCTCAAATGGTCCAATGTACCTAGGGCTCAACTTGCCCTTCTTTCCGAACCTCATCACGCCCTTAATAGGCGACACTCGAAGAAACACCTGGTCTCCTATCATAATAGTCAAATCTCGAACTCTACGATCCTCATAAATCTTTTGCCTGGACTGAGCTGTACGAAGTCTATCCTGAATGATCTTCACCTTGTCCATGGCATCCTGGACTAACTCAGATCGCAACAATCTAGTCTCTCCCGGCTCAAACCATCCGACTGGAGACCGACATCGCCTACCATACAATGCCTCGTACGGAGCCATTTGAATGCTCAACTGATAACTATTGTTGTAGGCAAACTCTGCTAAAGGCAAGAACTGGTCCCATGAACCACCAAAGTCAATGACACAAGCTCGCAACATATCCTCCAAAATCTGAATAGTACGCTCGGACTGTCCGTCCGTCTGAGGATAAAATGTTGTGCTCAACTCAATCTGCGTGCCTAATTCTCGCTGAAATATTCTCCAAAAATGGGAGGTAAACTAAGTACCTCAGTCTGATATAATGGATAAGGGCACACCATGCAATCTGACAATCTTTCTCATATAGATCTTTGCCAACTTCTCTACTGAATATGATACTGCCACAGGAATGAAATGTGCTGACTTGGTTAGCCTATCCACAACAACCCATACTGCATCAACCATCATCTGAGTACGTGGAAGCCCAACTACAAAATCCATCGTGATACGCTCCCACTTCCACTTCCACTCGGGAAGTTGAATTTGCTGCATCACACCACCAGGTCTCTGGTGCTCATACTTAACCTGCTGACAATTCAAGCACCAAGTTACATAAGCTACAATATCCTTCTTCATTCTACGCCACCGATAATGCTGCCGCAAGTCTTGGTACATCTTTGTGGCGCCCGGATGAATATAATACCGGGAACTATGGGCCTCCTGAAGTATCAACTCACGAATTCCATCCACATCGGGTACACAAATACGACCCTGCAATCTCAAAATTCCCTCAGCATCAACTGTGACCTGCTTGGCACGTCCGTGCCGAACCGTATCTCTAAGAGCACATAAACAATGATCGTCATACTGCCTGGCACGAATACGATCATACAATGAAGAACGAACGACGGTATGGGCCAAAACACTGCCACCCTCAGAAACCTCCAACCTCACAAGTCGGTTGGCTAAAGCCTGAACATCCAAAGCAAGAGGTCGCTCTCCGACTGATAAATAGGCAAGACTACCCATGCTGACTGAATTCCGGCTCAAAGCATTGGCCACCACATTGGCCTTCCCCGGATGATAGAGAATAGTAATGTCATAATCCTTCAGCAACTCTAACCACCTTCTCTGCCTCATATTCAACTCCTTCTGCTTGAACAAATACTGCAAACTCTTCTGATAAGTGAATACCTCACACGGTACCCCATACAAATAGTGCCTCCAGATCTTTAAGGCATGAACAATAGCTGCAAGCTCCAAGTCGTGAACTGGATAATTCTTCTCGTGGATCTTCAACTGACGAGAAGCATATGCTATAACCTTGCCATCTTGCATCAACACTGCACCAAGACCGACCCGTGAAACATCATAATACACTGTATACGGTCCTGAACCTATGGGCAATACTAACACTGGTGCTGTGGTCAATGCCGTCTTGAGCTTCTGAAAGCTAGCCTCACACTCCTCCGACGATCCTGTAATGAAGACAGTACTCGAAGAATTTCTTTGGAGAATGCTACTTCAACTACAAAAGCAAGGGAGAAATAGCCTCGTCTATCATGATAAAGAATTCGGTTCAATTTGGACGCCCATTTAGGAGCTGCCAAACAGACCCCATCATTGACTTGAGATCTTGAAGCAAGGTCGCACTGATACTGAGAACACCAATGGAACACTCTCTTACCCCCACTGACCAGCTAGTGTGCAATGAAGACCGGCCCGCAAGCTACTCGACAGGCCCCCTGCGTCCTTTCTTAAGAGATGGGGCAATCGTCACTTGACAACTCAAAGCTGACCGGAACAACCAACTTAGGATAGATTTTTACTCTATCTGACAAACATATCAAGATAAAGGGGCTCCTACAGCCCAAGCGCTATATCAAGCCACAACATGGCATAAATCACTCATAATGTAGGCCCGCAACCTCACTCATATCATAACATCCTCACAATATAGGCCAGCAGGCTCACTCAGCCAGACACTCTCAACTTGCCCTTCAGGCCATAAATATACAGGGTTCTCGACCCAAAAACAGTGTTTCATTTTCAAGAAATAGTATCAAAATATTCTGAGTGTCAAAACAATTTATCAAGAAAAGACTGAGTGAAAATCATAACATATCAGTGAGAAAAATAGTAAAATCATCCCTCAAGGGGTAAACAAATCGACATTAGGCCCCAAACATGGCTTAAAGCCCAAATCATATCAAAATATATATCAATATTATTTAGCATAAGCTTAAAAATCGGTTTCTCAACTCAATAGTTGCCTAAATAGGGAATATATTTCCAAAGTTCCAATCTTTGTATTCCAAAACCCGTGAAAGGGTGCAGAGTTCGGGGTTTCATACCCTCAGGACAGGATTTAAAGACATTACTTACCTCAAACTAGCCCAGAAACTATTCCGCAACACGCTTGCCTCTCGAATCCACTTCCGAGCGCTCCAAGTCTATAAAGATCAGACCTTTGTCATCAAATTATGTTTAAGGAACGAATTCCAATTGAAAAGTATTGATTTTAAGCACAAAACCCAAAACCGATCAAAACCTGTCCCCCGAGCCCGCGTTTAGGAACTCAGAAATTTTTATACAAAATTGTTCTTCATCATCTCACGAGTCCTTACATATAAGAAAAGCTAAAATCGGAGTTCGTTTGACCCCTTAAATCGACCCCTAAAGGTCTCATAATCTCAAGCCCTAACTTCCCCTTTTTCTACTGATTGTTCATAAATTTACACTGATATTAAGGTCTTAAATAACCTATAATCGAGTTTTAATGACCAAAATACTTACCTCTATGATGAACACTGATTTTCCCTCTTCAAAGTCTCCTCAAAAGCTTCTTCCCGTTCAAAAATGGTGTAAAAAGGGTTAATGGTCGCGGAGGGTTTATTTTATAACTGCCCAGTTATTTCTTCACTGCGATCGCGGAAGTTCTCACGCGATCGCGAAGAACGAAATTCCCTGGCCCCCACTTTACTCACTGCGATTGCGGCACAAGCCACGCGACCGAAGATGTTCAACCCCACGCGATCGCAACCAGACGCACGCGATCGCGAAGACCATTTGACCTTTCCCCCACGCGCCTGACTGACCCTACACGATCGCGATCAAGTCCACGCGATCGCACTGCTCGACCTGCTCAACCTCTGCGATCACGAGCACACTTATGCGATCGTAGAGGGTAAATCCTTCCCCCTCTCAATATGCACTACGCGATCGCGACTCTCCTCACGCGATCGCAATGAAGGAGTTCCTGCTGTTCAAAAACGAGAAAACCAATAATTTATTCAAGTCTAAATGAGTCCGTTAATCACCCGAAATCAATCCCGAGCCCCTCGGGACCCCAACCAAATTTACCAACACCTCATAAATGATCATTCAAACTTAGTTGCACTCTCGAAACACTAAAAATAACATCTAAACACCAAAATCACATCGGATTCAAGCCTAAGAACTTTGATATTTCTAAAATCCACCAACGATGCCGAAACTATCCAAAACAACTCCGATTGACCTGAAATTTTGCAGACATATCCAAAATGACATTACGAATCTTTTCCAACTGTCAAAATTCCAATCCGACCCTGATAGCCTATTTTCCACTGCCGACCGGAAATCACCAAAAACTAACTTTCGCCAATTCAAGCCTAATTCTACACCGGACATCACAAAATTATTCTGAACACACTCCTAAGTCCCAATTCACCTAACGAAACTATCCGAGCCATAAAATCTACATTTCGAGGTCGTTTACCAATAAGTCAACTCTCAGTGGACTTTTTCAACTTCAAGGCTATTTTTAAAGACTAAGTGACTAAACTCTCACTACCACCATTCTGATTTCAATCCTATCAACTCTAACACATCAATAACAGTTAAATCAAGCTATATCAAGTCATTAACAGTAATTATATTGCAGGTTCTACGTAATGACAGACCGGGTCGTTACATATACCTATGCGTGCTTTTATTATTCTTTTATATTCAAAGAGTTTTTTTGGTACGGGTCATGTATGCGTAAAACCCGTTGAGATTGAGATGTGTCAAAAAATTATGTCACGCGGACGTGTACATAATTCTCAACACTGAATTTATTTAAAGAGATAACCAAAGTTGCGCAAGCGCGTATTTTTGTTTTATTGTAAAAAAGAAACTAAAATCATGCCACGCGGGCGCGTACGTAATTCCGATAATTTTTATAAATCCGTTTCTAAAAGTGTCTCTACGAGTGTTCATTTTAGTGTTTATTTGTGTTACATAAACATATACACAATTGAGAAAACGGTATATTTTAGTAATTTTCATTCAAAGTTACGCAAACGTATACTTTGATGATTGATTTATTCTCTAAGTTCAAAGTAGACACTATCTAATTTAAGGAAGATGCTTGAGATTCACTATATCTAAAGTAAAAATCCTAAATCAGGTCATGAGAATAGTCTAGAGAGGCATTTCTATGTAATGATATGGATTAGTTCCTTACATAGATTCATTAATCCAATATGTGAGGATTTGGGTTATGGCCTAATTTAGCCCGATTTATCATTTGCCACTTTGGCCAATCCTAATTATGGCTAGTTGTGAAAGAAATAAAGCTATACAATTACATTAAAAACATGTCAACAATAAAGGATTCAAAAGGAACCTAAAACTTACTGGTTCACGAGTTACATATTCACAGAGTCAATTAAACACATCCAGCTACAATATAACATTGTATAGTTTTATCAATTTCAAATGGCCTAAACACATACTATTTAATCCATGATTCATACGTACGGGAGTGTTCATACGCCTATTTGTTGTAAATTAAGAAAAACATAGGAATGTGAGATGCATAAAAAAAACGTTTGTCATAACAAATTCATATCCATATATTTCGAGATTTATTATCTCTGAAGTAAGTATTTCCAGAATTTCAGTAAGTGTTCATAGTGTTATTCTGGATAGATTAATTTGAACACAAAATTATACGAAAAGATTTTTTAAAAAGTGCTTTCAAACTTCAGTTGGGATCCTAGTGATTAAACGCCTAACTAACATTGTATTACTTCTTAAAGCAAACAACTCTAAGCTTTGGGCTTGTATACTCCCTTTTGGGCCAATAGTCTAGGGAGTTTAGCTTGATTAGAGACTTAATGGGCTGTTTTATCAAGCTGGCCCAATTCCAAGAAAAATTTCAGATTAGCAAAAAAGAAGAAAAAAATAAATAAAGCTGAATATTAATTTAGAATGTCCAGTCCATACTTGCAACTAAAAAGAAAGAAAAACATATAAGATCTACTCTATTACATTTCCATGTTTACTATACAATTTCCTAAAAGATAAAAAAATAATAAAGAACAAAAAATCTGCTGCTGCTCTTGTGCGAGCTAGCAGCCTTTCACAACTCCAGCCTGCATTTCAACAAGGATTTTGAATATCTAAAATACTCTAGGCATTATTAAGGAGTAAATCTGACCATTTGAAGATTCAGATTCCCTGCCTTAATACCTTTTCAACAACAGAATTTTGTTGTCATAGTAGGTAATTTCAGCAATTAAAGTAAATGTTTGTGCACTATTATGAGGTGAATCTGACCATTAGAGGGTCAGATTCATCTACCTTAGTGCAATGCAGATTTTCTCAATAGAAACTGAAGCAAACATAAAGCAAACATTCAACTCATGTTATTGACACTAACAAACACAAGATTCATGTATTCATAGTCTAAAATCAACAGTAATCAAGCCATACTAAACAGATACCAACAAAACACAAGTTTGGAATTCAAGAGTTTCATTTGAATAGAGGTTGTTACATACCTTGAAATCAGAAAATAATCGTCAAAGAAAGACCAAATAAAGGTCAGAAATAGACTCTTGTGAGCTGAATATAGCAGCAAACAGCAACAAATAACCCAGAAAACCCCAGAAAGAAGCTTAACCAAACCAGGATTTTTGAAGGAAAACCAACAGGAGAAATGAAAATCTTCTAGAATATTTCTATACTCATGATTTCAATATTTCTTCAGCACTTTCTATTTTTTTTAGGATAGCAATGAAACAGTATTTAAGAATGGAAAATTCTGTTATGTAACTTTCAGATTTTTAGTAGTAGAGGTCTATTTTTCAGTGTTCAAAATATGAAATTGTGTGTGTGTGTAGCTCTCAGATTTTCAGTAGTGAGAGTGTAGAGAATTCTCTTCCCTAAAAAATCTCCTCCTTTTCAGAGAACTAGTTAAGGTATTTATAGGAGTTTTAGGATAGGATATGCTTAGCATATTCCTTATCCAATAGGCTGAAGAAAGGTACAGGTGCAACTGCCAACCCTATCCTTTTGGGACATGTGCACCATCCTAGAAAATTCCAGGCCCTGAAATTACCCTTTTAACCCCAAAAAATCTGATTTCCTTATTCTAAATGGTTCTTGGGTTGTTACACTCAAGATTCCTTTAACTAAAAATCCTAAACTACCCCTTAAAGTCCCTAGAATTACCCTTTAGTAACTAAGGTTAAGGTTTAATCGAGGTTACTTATTAACTTGAGTTAGTTGGTTCTATAACTTACTTTAGTTAATTAAACCTAATTAGTTATTCTTAACTAGTATTATGACTTAGTTAGCTATTACAAGGTTATCACTTGAATTAGATTAACCTTGAGTTGGGCTTGAGTTGTCAATTAAGGACCTTATGTGACTAATTAATTGTTCTTTATATAAAATAAGTGATTGATCCTGATTAGAAATTAGGACTTAGTTAATTAAGGGACTTAATTCTTAACTGATTTTAGACTTGTTTAGGAATTAGGCTAACTAGGTGTTGGCTAATACTAACTTAGTAAGTTATACTAAGAACTAAAATGAAATTAGAAGTCTAGTCTCTTTTAGGAAGTTAGATTAGATAATGAGCTTAATTAGTTAGTTAGGTTCTTAGAGCTAGTTAGTTTCTAATTATACTATTAGTTGTCTTAGTTTAAAAGGTATATTTAATTAATCGGGTATAATTGTCTCTCTATTACCTAATCACTAGCTACCTAATCAATTAAATTAGGTGGGTGATTAAACTTTTAGATCATACTAAAATCAGAAGACAAGTTAGGTATATATTATTAGGTTTAGGTTCGAACATAATCCAACAGATTAGCATAGAACTTAAAAACCAGAAATTAATCTATAGCAGGGAATCAATTAATTGGAAACCTAAAATCCTAATTGATAAATGGTCAATCAAACAACTATAATGAACCCCTAAGCAATGATCAATCAAGGGCGACTAACTAGAAATGGTTATCATTCGAGAATTGCTACATTTAAATACACACATGCATGAAAATAATTATTAAGGTGTCACGACCCAAAACCTATGGGTGTGATGGCGCCGGACACCACTGTCAGGAAAGCCAACCCCTTAATCAGTTGAAATACCTTCCTGTTTAACAATTTCGAAATCGTTGCCTTTATTGCATTTCATAATCAAATAAATAATTTTTTGTAAATTAAACACGACAAGAAATCTATTTAATTCAATAAAATAAGACTCAACACATCCCCAGAACCCGGTGACACAAGTACATGAGCAGTTTCTAAGAATTTATACAATTATACAACTCTTGTCCGAGAAATAAATGGGACAAAGGCAATAGATATAACATGTGAGTACACAGAAGGGAGACTCCGGCAGCTGTGGAACGCCTCTGGATGAATGCAGCCCGTATAAGTCCCCAAGTCGTCGATCAATGTACTATAAAGGTACCTGTGCAACAAAATGCACAGAAAGTGTAGTATGAGTACATATTCATATATGTACCTAGTGAGTATCTCGTCTAATCTCGAAGAAGTAGTGACGAGAGGTCGACTCGGTACTCACTAAGGTCCAACAGTAAATAGAAATAAACAGAATATAAGGAAAGCAGCAAACATGTAAATAGTGCACCACAATTGTGAAGAGAATACAGAGTTCCCAAGTAAATATTGAAAGCAGTAACAACTCACTTGTCTCCTTTCCCCAAACATCTGTCAAATTATAAATCAGGAAAACAAAAGTACCAAACAGTCATGCGCACACAGGAGTAGGACAACCAGCTGGAGTCATGAGGGAGAATAGCTATGAACTGCCGGGGATCGACCGACCCGTACTAAGAGTGCATGCTTAACAGTAATCCTGCCTACGCACTGCCGGGGATCGACCGGCCCGTACTAAGAGTGCATGCTTAACAGTAATCCTGCCTACGCACTGCCGGGGATCGACCGACCCATACCAAGAGTGCATGCTTAACAATAATCTGCCTACGCACTGCCGGGAATCGACCGACCCGTACCAAGAGTGCGTCTATCAATGTAATCATATCATAACATAGTGTAACTTCGTCCATGCACTGCCGGGGATCGACCGGCTCGTACCAAGAGTGCATTCTTAATTAAATCCCTGTGCACTGTCGGGAATCGACCAGCCCGTACCAAGAGTGCACTATAAATCCGTCGTGGCGTACGGCCCACTCCCATAAGAGTGAAGGAAATTACATATCGCTCGCGGGATGTAAATTGCAAAGCGACAACATGCGCACACAAAATGTAAAGTTCATTTAAGCGACAACATGCGCACACAGAATGTAAAGTTCATCTCACCACAATTCTTTCCAATTATTAAGTAAATGAAAGCTCGGGGAAACAATAATATCTTACATGAGTACAAAACTTATAAGTCATTTCTTTTCCTTTCACAATACTTTCCATAAATAATTTCTTTCATATTCCTTCCCGTAAGTCAATTCATTTCATAATATTTTTCCGTGAAAACAATTTCCTTCCATATTATTTTAAGATCCATAAATCTCAGAGAAACAAAACCACAAAACAGGATATTATAACAAACATATAATTCATTACAAGAAGTATACAAGGCATGATGTGGGGCCTAACTACCCGGACATAACAATAGTAGCCGCTACGTACGGACTCTCGTCACTGGGTACGTACGTAGCCCCAGCAAACAATTACATGTAGCATGTAGAACACCTAAGGGGACAATTCCCTCTTACAAGGTTAGAAAGGAGACTCACCTCGCTCCTAAGATTCATCACCGGCTTCCAAGCCTCTACGACGACTAAAATGGATGCGCAACGCTCCCAAACTATCCAAATAACGATAATTCAATGAAAATACTCAATAGATCATAACCAATTCAAATTACAAAGTTCCTCAGCCCGACTCAATGAAATGACCAAAATGCCCTCAGACCCACGTGCCCGGACCTCGAAATTTATTGAAGAAAATCTCTACCCGAAGCCTTACTAATTAAATTATACAATTTACTTCAAAAATTCATGCTAAAATCGTGGCAAAAGATCACATTTTCCAAATTCTAGGTTTCTTAGAAAATTCCCACATTCACCCCAATTTTCATATCAAATCTATGTAATAAATCTTGTATTTAACTTGAAAATAAGTAGGAACAACTTACCTTTGATGCTTAATGAAATCCCCCTTGAAATGCTCTCCAAAACCATCCAAGCCAAATGAAAGAAATGAATAAAATGAGCCAAATTCGTGTTTAAAGAATCTGCCCATGCTTCACCGGGTTGTACCTTGCACTTGTGCTGTACAGGTTGTACATCCTATTAAAATTTTCCCTTGTTGGACACCTTATGTTAAAACACCCATAACTTCTTGTAGAAATATCCAACAAACAGTTTGAATATTTAAAAACTAGACTCGAAGATCTTTAATTTGATATGTTGTAGACCATATAACTCCTTATTATCCCGAGATATGAGCTTCTAAAGTCAGCTCCAGGCATCAGAAAATTCTTGCGAAAACTGCTCCACTAGTCTTCTTCAATCGGTCATAACGTTTTGTACAAAACTCCAAATGAAAAATGGCTTAATGTTCTGAAAATTAGACTTCAAGATCTAAAACTTTCATGTTTTGCAAATTTTCATATTCCTTACATATTCTTATATATACGCTTCCAAAGTTAGCTCCTCGACGCACAATTTGCTGTCCAAAAATGCACCAGAAAATTTCTGCAATTTTTTCCCTTCTTTTTCGTCTGAAATTCATTCTGTTAACCTTCCGAAATCCACCCGAGGCCCTCGGGACCTTAACCAATTATACCAACATGTCCCAAAACATGATACGAACTCGCTCGAGGCCTCAAATCACATCAAACAACGTCGAAATCATGAATCGCTCTCCAATCCAAATCTTTAAGAACTTAGAATTTCAAACTTCTACATCCGACGCCGAAACCTATCAAATCACGTCCGATTGACCCCAAATTTTGCACACAAGTCATATTCAACATTACGGACCTGCTCCAACTTTCGAAACTGGAATCCGACTCCGATATCAAAAAGTCAAACTCTCGGTCAAACTTCTCAAAAACCTTCGAATTTCTATCTTTAGCCAAATGACTTCAAAATGACCTCCGGATATCCGAATTCACTTCTGATCACGCTCCCAACTCCAGAATCAAAATACGGAGCTATTCCCAGATCCAGAATCCCAAACGGACATCAATATCATTGAAATGCGCTTCAAGCCAAACTTAGAAAATTTCTTAAAAAATGCTGACTTCCACAATATACACCGAAACGCTCTCGAGTTATCCAAATCCTGATTCGGACATACGCCCAAATCCGAAATCACCATACGAATCTGCTGAAACCTTCGGATCCTGATTCCGAGGTCGTTTACTCAAAATTTCAGTCTTACTCAATTTCTTCAACCTAAGACTTCTGAAATGAGAATTTTCCTTTCAATTTAACTCTGAACCTCCTGAATTTCAACTCTGACCATACATACAAGTCACAATACCCAAAATGAAGTTGTTCATGACTCTTAACTACTGAACGACGCGCTGGATCTCAAAATGACCGGTCGGGTCGTTACATTCTCCCCCACTTAAACAGACGTTCGTCCTCGAACGTACCAAGAACTGCTCCAGAATTATCTGAAATCACTGACCAACACCACGTGCACCTGCCCATGCTGACACATCCCATTTGAACACATTAACTTGATAAAATCTGAAGATATTCCATTTTTTTCCATATATTAAACTCAGACCCCAGTTCCAACACTTGAAATTCTCTGTCATGCCTGATTCTAATATGTGCGCACCGTATCAACTACCACACGAGGCATTAGAACACAACTGCATATCCTTGCTGAATCAGCACCATACACCGCATAATCCATCATCTGAACACAATGGCGCTCCCTGAACCTTAACAGCCAGAATTCTACGAATTTGATACTCTCAATGCACTTTATAAGATACACACATACATCCTGCTATAATGCTGACGATACCACCACAATGGAGGAAATGTGTAGAAATTCCTAACCAACTGCAGAGTTAACTAAACATCGAAATCCTTTCTCCTGGCTAAGATCATCATCTCATTGCAACCAATGATGGTGATTGTCCTATAATATACTTGCATAGTCTTATCACACCGATCCCAGATTTATAAATTTTGTCTTACCCAGTATGAACTGCTACGACAACCAATCACCCCAAACACGGCCATTAGTCTCACACGATGCCACAATGCGCCAATAGGCCACAAATCGAACACGACACATAAAGAAATGACTCCGGAAGGGACTACTCATTTCACGCAACTAATATGAACTTTCCTTAGAATATTATGAAGTAAAACACAAGAAAATAATTACAGGAGCCTTGCTCTGTATCACACTGTTCCGATCCAAATAACATACCCATGGCGGCGTGCCACCAGATCCCATCATAAGACTTACATAAGGAAATATACACGGAGCTAAATTGCTCACTATTACAAATCACTGAATATCGGTCAGAAGCACGCTAAGTGCATAATACCATTCTGGGGAGACTGATAGAGCCATATGCTACAAAACACCAGCACGACTGAGGTGCGATATATAATCTGGATCTCAGGAGCCATCCTGCTCACATAACCTCATCACTACGCGGAACCTCAACACATAAGAAATTATCAAGCCGTTTCACAACTCACGCAGCACAATTACAATATCACATGAATTTGACGAAGACGGGACAACACCTGATATCCCAATATCCCTCCTTGAGGAGCGCCATACTGAAATAAACACATCTGACTCGCATGAAGCCCATAATTTGTTTAAATCCATTCATTCACTTCATGTCGATTCTGCTCGCACTGAACCAGGTTGATAGCCTTACCTGGGTCCATAATACCCCAATTCCTCTCATAATACACAAGAATAACAATCATAGCCGGGACAAACACCCCATTATCCACCATCAACTGAACCAAACGCCTTCCAGGCATAAATTCTCAATTAAGCAATATTACACTCCTTTATACTTGGTCTAATTCTTCAACCAATTAGGTGACTACATGCCACACTTATGCAATCTTCCCGCGGTCATGCTCTCACAGCCTTCCACACAAGGCAACAAGTCTGCACATCCTTACTCCTGATCCTACAAATGCTGCAAGACAAATCAAGAACCCATAACAAGGATACAAAGCCTCTTTCCTCAAACACCAATCTCAGGTGACACAGAAGACAATACTAGCTTACTCTAAACATTCAAATAATTTTCCCTTGCTCCTCCGAGCTCATGACATCCTTGTTAAAGCCGCACACCAATCTCAATTCTTACTTCCAGTTACATACCGTTTTTTGCACATAACATGCCAATATGATATGGCGCAAAATTCCATCATAACCCCTGAACCATTATTTGGGTGAACACTTCATTACTTAGGAACCCTTTTTACTGACTTCAATTCATGAGAACCATAACAACTCACAAAGTGATCTCTCACAATCACAATACATGCAATTCCTTAAGCAGTGGTCTGAACCATCATAACACCTCCGGGATCCGCCTACACCTGACAATCCATAGCACTTGAATGCTTCCAACTGAAATCTATTACGACGGCCGACAAGCCCCGCACACATTTGTACAAACCATACACATACTCTATCACGCCGAAGAAACTGATCACTGCCGTACTTGTGCCATTTCAACCATGACTGACCAACCTATCTTCTTTTAATCATCTTTAATTGCCTGAAAGGTAATAGTAACTTCCTTCAACTCATAGCAGCTCAACCCTCACTCATCCCGAGTGACCTTGATTCACGAGACCATGCTGCCTAAATTCCGCAACCCGTCTCACAACCTCCTGATAATCTTTCTACAACCCGGAGTCTATTTCCCTCACTCCTCCGATACTATCCAGCGTGCTGAAATAACATAGACCACTCCAACCATCATCCTTCCTCTTAGAGATTATACTGCAGAAGCTCGATTCTTAATTATACTGCTGCCTGAAACCCTTAAACACCGCATTCTCTAACTTTCGAATTCATTAGGACCACCACTGAGAGTCACCTACTCTGACTGGCCCCGATTACAATCAACTCCAAGGATCTCCTAGCACATGAACACCCTTTCAGCGAAGCACGTGACTGAGTCGCTACCCTTACAACTTGCCTATGCCTTAAGCACGAATTCTTAATTTTTCCCAAAGCCTAGCCCTGGTCCAATAGGACAAACTTCGCACACATTTATCGAATGCCATGCTCAATTACCGCTTTACTCCTTTCCCTTAGCTGTAACAACTTACAAATATGCCGACAATTCGCAACTCCATGAGGACACAACCCCCACAACCCAACTGCAGGTGGTGGGACTCCCCCACTTTGGCTAACCTTATTCCTTTAAGCACTACGCAACTTCCTTTCCTTACGCCTGGCCTTTTTGAAATGGAACCACCACCTATCACTTTTCACATATCTTCCTTCATCATGTGCTTCTCAATTGCGTCCTCAATTCAATGTCCTTCTCTATAGCTCTTTGAGCCAGCAGATCACCACAACTTTGAACTCTCCGAAGATCATCTTTCTCGAGTTGCCTTCATTAGAGGTAACTGTTCAATTCTGAACCACTACACATCACGATCTCTGACAACCGCTTCTTCAGCACTGCTTCACAGCACTCTAACCCCATGCAACCGAAGAGCTATAACACCGGCGAATTTAACATATCCTATTCGATCAAACAACGATACCACAACACGGGTGAATACTCCACCTTGCTCGATAACACCAAGCTTACTACTTTATCAATCCGAACCGGACCGTTCATAGTCCAAGTGCTTTTCCTCTCCCGGAACTAAAATACTGAAATCTCGAAACCATACCCTGAGAAGACCTCCCTTCAAGTCATTCAGTGCCCCTACATATGGGCAAGCATCCTACATTCCTATCAACACCGCGCGATATCCAATCGTAAGCATCATAACAACCTGATCATAGCCTTTTATGCTTGAAATAAATCTTGATGAAATCCTCCAATTTTCATATCAAATCTATGTAATAAATCTTGTATTTAACTTGAAAATAAGTAGGAACAACTTACCTTTTATGCTTGATGAAATCCCCCTTGAAATGCTCTCCAAAACCATCCAAGCCAAATGAAAGAAATGAAGAAAATGAGCCAAATTCGTGTTTAAAGAATCTGCCCATGCTTCACTGGGTTGTACCTTGCACTTGTGCTGTACAGGTTGTACATCCTATTAAATATTTCCCTTGTTGGACACCTTCTGTTAAAACACCCATAACTTCTTGTAGAAATATCCAACAAACGGTTTGAATATTTAAAAACTAGACTCGAAGATCCATATAACTCCTTATATATCCCGAGATATGAGCTTCTAAAGTGAGCTCCAGGCATCAGAAAATTCTTGCGAAAACTGCTCCATCAGTCTTCTTCAATCGGTCATAGCTTTTTGTAAAAACCTCCAAATGACAAATGGTTTAATGTTCTGAAAACTAGATTTCAAGATCTACAACTTTTATGTTTTGCAATTTTTCAGATTCCTTACAGATTCTTATATATACGCTTCCAAAGTTAGCTCCTCGACGCACAATTTGCTGTCCAAAAATGCACCAGAAAATTTCTGCAATTATTTTCCTTCTTTTTCGTCCGAAATTCATTCTGTTAACCTTCTGAAATCCACCCGAGGCCCTCGGGACCTTAACCAATTATACCAACATGTCCCAAAACATGATACGAACTCGCTCGAGGCATGAAATAACATCAAACAACGTCGAAATCATGAATCGCTCTCCAATCCAAATCTTTAAGAACTTAGAATTTCAAACTTGTACATCCGACACCGAAACCTATCAAATCACGTCGGATTGACCCCAAATTTTGCACACAAGTCATATTCGACATTACGGACCTGCTCCAACTTTCGGAACTGGAATCCGACCCCGATATCAAAAAGTCAAACTCTCGGTCAAACTTCTCAAAAACCTTCAAATTTCTATCTTTAGCCAAATGACTTCAAAATGACCTCCGAACATCTGAATTCACTTCTGATCGCGCTCCCAACTCCAGAATCACAATATGGATCTATTCCCAGACTCGAAATCCCAAACGGACATCAATATCATTGAAATGCGCTTCAAGCCAAACTTAGGAAATTCCTTCAAAAATGCTGACTTCCACAATATACACCGAAACGCTCTCGAGTTATCCAAATCCTGATCCGAACATACGCCCAAGTCCGAAATCACCATACGAATCTGCTGGAACCTTCAGATCCTGATTCCGAGGTCGTTTACTCAAAATTCCAGTCTTACTCAATTTCTTCAACCTAAGGCTTCTAAAATGAGAATTTTCCTTTCAATTTAACTATGAACCTCCTGAATTTCAACTCTGATCATACATACAAGTCACAATACCCGAAATGAAGTTGTTCATGACTCCTAACTATTGAACGACGCGCTGGATCTCAAAACGACCGGTCGGGTCGTTACATAAGGTCTAGATTAACCAAGAGAAACAGGAAGACAATAAGCAATAATAGTCATACATATTCATTAATTCTATTTAGAACGTAAAGCTACTTTCAGTTACTCAAACGAACCTAGGCTTTATTCAGGAAAAGAAAATAGAAAAGTTACGAACCCTAATTGATTTTATCTAAGGGACAGTGATTATCAGAAGCAATTTCGAAGTTGACTTAGGCGGTTTATATGTGATGAAAATAGGGAAAGGAGAAAGGTACCAGTGGTAGTATGAACTTGGTCGGACTCCGGCGAGGTTTGAATTGAATCAAACCCACGTGAATCACTTGCTCTTGTGGAGAGCAAGTGACTCACGTAAGTCTGAGCTAATGATCTGCTTTCATTCGAGGGGGGAGGGGGTGAACTCTAGGAAATCAGCATCCTCAGATGTGGAATTGGTCTTTCTTGGTGGGGTTTTGGTGAAACTAGTAGTAGGACGGGATTGAGGGGAGGAAGGAGGACAACTGGTGAAAATTTGGGGCCATTTGGTTGAGCTCCGCCGCCGGTAGGCGATTTCCGGTTGGCGGAGCAGGGTGGTTAGACGGCGAAGCCGGTGGGGTTAGAGAGAAGAGAGAGAGACGGGGGGCCCTTGGGGTGTTAGACTTCGGTAGGCGAGGGGGGTAGGGGATTGTTTGGAACAATTTTATAGTGAGTGAGTGAGGGGTTCCCAGCCGTTTGATCAAACTCAATCAACGGTTGGGATGAATTCACTTAATTAAAACAGGGTCGTTTGGACAGGGATGGGACCGACCGAGTTTAATTGATTGGGCCTGGGTAATTTTGGGTGTATAGAGAAAGGTTTGGGCCTGGGTAAATTTGGCCCAGGTCCGAGTTAATTCCTTTTTTAAAGCTAATCTCAAATAATTAATCAATTTAAATTATATTAAAAACTCCACAAAATGTAGTAATTAGTTCTAAATGAGTCTTTGTCTAATTATGGATTAATTGGTAAACTAATTAAGAGTAATACCATTTAATTTAATACTCCTAATAAAATGTTCGAAGATATGCACCTAATTATGCGACTTAAAATCATTTACAAATTTAGAGGCAAATTATGCAAAATTAATTCGCAAATAGCACTGTAATTCAATAAAATTCAATAAAACTAATTTATTTATCGAATTTTGTAGGAGTATATAGTAGGTTAAAAATCACGTGCTCACACACATCGATCTTTAAATTCATGAATTCTACTCACTTTGTTAGCACGAAAAATAAAGGCACAAATATATTGTAACTTAGCACAAGAATCAGAAAATTAATCAATACCATCTTTTACAACCAAGTTAAAAATATAGCATGCTTGTCTAACATAGAAAAATTTAGTCATTAAGTGGGAAATTTCTAGCTTATAAGATATTTTATGTATTGGTATTAGCAGAAGCATTATCTAATGTGATAGTTAAAACTTTATCAATAAGACCACAAAATTGAAGAATTTCTAAATTGGTAGACGCAATATATGCTCCAGTTCTTGTTGAATCAACAAATTTATAACCAATAATACATTTTGCATGTTCCAGGAATGATCAACCCAATGACACGTAACAGTTAAATAAGTATTTCCATTAGGAATATGACCTATATCAGAAGTGATAGGCATTTTACAGTCTAAGTGGTAAAATACATAATGTATATACTGAAGATAGTCACTTTGAATTTTAAAATATCATTTCTAACTCCGATTTTAGGAAAAACTTAAAAAGCAAGACTATAAGTTTGTATATAAAGCACAAAAGCAGTGTGAGAAGAAAAAGTAAAAATTAAGCCATAGATAATGACCATTTTGGCTAAATTTTTGCAATCTCTTTCTTTGTTATGGAGACATAGTATACCACTAGTGTAGAGTTAAATTGTTGTTGGAGATAGTTAGAACCCTCAATGGATTTAGTAGGAGCACAAAAACCGGTGCTAAGATCTAGTATTTTCTTATATCTACTTGAGCTTTTATCCATAAAACTTTGTGTTTAGCATTCAAGTGGCTGCTTAAACCCATGTCCCACCGAATTTTCATCCGTCCCAATTGCAAAATTGTGTTTTATATTTTTTTACAAGTAGCAATAAAGCTCTTTAACGAAATAAAAAAAAAGTATACAAGTGATATTCTCTGACGTTCTGCCTTCATTTTACCCCTAATAGGAGGTACAGGTAAAGTCCTGCTCCTGATCGAAATTGAGTCTGAGTTGGAGTTTCTGATACTGGACTAGTGGGTATTTCATCTAAATCATCTTCCTCATTTTTTTCTTTATCTTTGTCACGACCCAAAATCCATAAGGGTCGTGATGGCGCCGAACTCCACGATCAGGCAAGCCAACACTTAAAAATTAATGAAACCTTTATTATACTATTTGAAATTATTACCTTTCACTTTATTACATAATAGTTGAATAAAAATCCGTTAAGAAAATGCGTTAGTTTAATAATACATTTTTAATGAAATACACCTCAGAACCCGGTGTCACAAGTGCATGAGAAAATTTTCTAAGAATTATACAGATACTACAATGCTTGTCCGAAATACAAATTGGACAAGAAATTTAGAAATAAAGTACAATACATCTGAGGAAGACTCCGTCGACCGCGGGTCGACTCCGGATGGTGCAGCTCGTCTAAGTCCCCAAGTCAGCCACATCACTGCGTCAAGCAGGGACACTAGCTATGAGTGTACATGTGCAATAAAACTACACATCAAGTGTAGCATGAGTACGAAAATAACGCGTACTCAGTAAGGATCCCGCCTAACCACAGAGAGGTAGTGACGAGAGGTCGACTGTGACACTTGCTAGAGGTCAATACAATATAATCGACGAATGATATCAACATCAAATAACAAATAATGACAGGAAAGAACAATTGTTTCCACAAATTTATAAATTCCCCTGTTTCCATCATTTCATTAAGAAAGTTACATCTTTAAGACAATTTAACAATTCAAGTCACAGATGGTATATACATATATATATATATATATATATATATATATATCATGCGCAGGAAATGTTGAGGGTCGAACGGCCCGAATTGTAACGACCCGATCGGTCGTTCCGTAGAATTTTCATCGTTATTCCTGTTTCTGCCTTGTTATGCATTGTTTCGTTGTTTATGATGTGTTGGAGTCGGTTGGTGCGGGTTCGGAATGGTTGTAGTGAGAACTGAGATACTTAGTCTCTAAAAATAGCCTTATAGTTGGAAAAGTCAACTAGGAATTGACTTATTGGTAAACGACCTCAGAATACGGACTTTATGGCTCAGATAGCTTCATTAGGTGATTTGGGACTTAGGAGTGTGTTCGAAATATTTTTGTGATGTCCGGAGTAGAATGAGGCTTGAATTGGCGAAAGTTAGTTTTTGGTGATTTTCGATTGGCAGTGAAAAATAGGCTATCGAGGTCTGAATGGAATTCCGGAAGTTAGAACAGGTTCGTAATGTTATTTTGGATATGTGTGCAAAATTTCAGTTCAATAAAATGTGTTTTGGATAGTTTCGGCGTTGTTGGTGGAATTTAGAATTTCAAAGTTCTTAGGCTTGAATTCAATTTGATTTTGGTGTTTCGATGTTGTTTTAAATGTTATGAAGGCTCGAGAAAGTTTGAATGATGTTATGGAATATGTTGGTAGGTTTGGTTGAGGTCCCGAGGGCCTCGGCTGTATTTCGGATGCTCAAACGGGCACTTTTGGACTTAGGAGAAATGCTGGTTTTCTGGTGTTACAGCAGCTGGTGTCCCTTCATCGCGATCGCGTGTTTATTGCTGCGATCGCGTAGAGTAATCTTAGGCTCGGGCTATTTTTGTGAATTGCGATCGCGTAGGGGAGCGGTGTCGGTCAATGCGGTCGCGTGGGTCTTGGCGCGATCGCGTAGGGTTAGAGAGGCGCGTGAGGGAGGAGGCCATTGTTCTTCGCGATCGCGTTTGTAGGTTCGCGATCGCGTGGGTTGGGGTCCTGTTGAATCGCGATCGCGTGGCGTGTGTTACGATCGCGTACGATCTTTTGAGGGTCTGTGTAATTTTCTCTTCGCGATCGCGTGGGAACTCCCGCGATCGCAGTGAAGAAAGAACTGGACGGTATATAATTAAACCCTCCGCGACCTTTGCCCACTTTTTCACCATTTTTGAATGGGAATAGAGTTTTTGGAGCTATTGTGAAGAGGGAAAACGATTGTTCTTCATTGAGGTAAGGATTTTGGACCCCATAACTCGATTGTATATGATTAAGGACTAAATTAACAGTGTTTAATTGGGAAAAATCAGTAGAAAAAGGGGAAATTAGGGCTTGAGATTATGAGACCTTTTAGGGATGATTTGAGGGGTCAAACGAACTCCGATTTCAGAGTTCTGTATATGTACGGACTCGTGAGATGATGAGGATCATTTTGGTATAAAGTTTGTCATGTTCCGAGATGCAAGCCCAGGGGTCGTGTTTTGTGCTAAAATTGATGTTTTTCGATTGGAATTCATTCCCTTAGCATAAATGGATGTGAAAATATGATCTTCATAGATTTGGAGCACTCGAAAGTTGATTCGAGAGGCAAGCGTGTTGCAGAGTAGCTTTTCATGCTAGTTTGAGGTGAGTAATATCTTCAAATCTTGTCCTGAGGGTATGAAACCTCGAACTTTACATCCTTTCACGGATTTGGAGTGACGCACACATTGGATGACGGGTGTGGGGCGTGCACGAATTGGAAATTTAGAAATATGTCCCTTTTTAGGCAACTATCGATTTGCGAAATTGCTTTTAAAGCATATGTTTATTAGTATTACTATGTTTTGTTATACTTGGGTTGTAAGCCGTGTTTGGGGCCTAGTGCCGATCTATTTAAACCCCTTGGGGGTTGTTTTACTGATATTCCTCACTTTGAAACTATGATTTTACACTCAGTCATTCTTGTGAAATTGTTGACACTCCTATTTGATGATATTACTATTTCTTGAAATGAAAAACTATTTTTGGTCGAGAACCGTTTATTTATAGCCCGAGTGACATGTTGTGAGTGTCAGACTGAGTGAGGCCGAGGGCCAATATTTTGAGGATGTTATGATATGAGAGAAGTCGAGTGCCTGAGAGTGATTAATGCCATGATTTGGCTTGTTTATAGCGCTTGGGCTGTAGGAGCCCGTCCGGAGTTTGTACACACCCCTAGGAGCGCAGGTACCTACTGAGTGCGAGTGCCGAGTGCCGAGTGCCGAGTGATGAGTGATTCAGAGGCATGAGTGACAGTGAGGTTGCCCGAGGGGCTGATGCTGAGTGACTGTGAGGTGTTGACTGACTGTTACTGAGTGATGGTGAGGTGCTGAGGGAATATTTATGAGAAATGATCATGCCCGAGGGGCAGTTTATGCTGATATTTACTGAGTTTTAAACTATGATTCACTTAATTCTTTTATACCAATATTTTTGGGAGTTTTGCTGAGAAATATTTGACAATATACTTGTGCAAAGGATTTTATGGAAATTGGATTTTGAACTTATGTACACTTTATTGAGACTTGGCATCTTACTGTTTTGTGGATTGGTGTATCTGTGCTGTGTGTTTCTTATTCTTCAGACTGTGATTTATTTTCATTACTACTGAGTTGGCGTACTCATCATTACTCCATGCACCTCTGTGTGCAGATCCAGGTACTGGTTAGAAGCAGTAGCCATCCGAGTTCGTTATCGTCAACTTTTGGGATTTCGAGGTAGCTGTCCAGCATCCGCAGCTTCTCCATTTCCCTTCCTTATTTAGTATTAGTATTTTATTCCTAGACATTGTCTATGACATTAGTAGAGTTAGTTTATTTTTTAGATGCTCGTGATCGGTTGACTCCAGTCTTGGGGGATTTGTTTAGACTGTTAGATTATTATTGCGGTTAAAAGACTTAAAGAAATTTTTATACTCATTTTTGCTGGTTATTAATGTTTTTGAGAAATTATATTAAAATGAATGAGTAGTTATGTGATGGTTGGCTAGCCTAGTTCCACGATAGACATCATCATGACCTGTTAGGATTTGGGGTCGTGATAAGTTGGTAGCAGAGCTCTAGGTTACATAGGACTCAACGGTCATTAGCGGGTTTAGTAAAGTGTTGTGGACCGGTACGGAGACGTCTGTACTTATCTTTGAGAGGATGCAAAACCCTTAGGAAACACTCCACATTCTTGAATTCTTATCGTGCAAATCCATTTATTCAGCTAAAGGCGTAACTCTTTGAATTCCTTTCATGTATTCGAATGCGCACGCGAGCGCTTGGTTTCAGTTGTGCGTCAGCGACTTGTGACTTCCATGGGTGAGATGTGATTTTTAACATGTTAATAATGGGCCAGTCGGAAGGACTTAAGCTGTATTTTGTCTGTGGCTTGAGTGTTGAGATTTCATTTGTGTGAGCACATGTGTTTGGGGACTTATATGTCCGTTTGTATCCTTATTGATGGAACTTTGTGACTAGATGACTACGTGGTGAGTGTGATTGATAGTTAGATGTGTCCAGGTTGTTTGATTGTGACAAGAATGGATTAGCGGGAGATGTAGCAAGAATCATTGGGTAATTGACTTAAGTCTTAAGTTAGAATATGGCCTTGAGTTGTGAGTGTAGTGAAGGACCTCTCGTGTAGAGTAATTGTGGAGTGGTGTGGATTTTTCCTGTTATGTTCTGAGCTCCTGGTGATGTCTTTTCGGCTGACCAATGCCCCAACAACGTTCATGTATTTGATTAACGGTGTATTCCAGCCGTATTAGCACTTCTTGTTATTGTATTTATTGATGGCATCCTGTCGTACTCTCGTAGCCAGGGGTAGCATACTCAACATTTGATGATGGTATTACAAGGATATAGGGAGGAGAAACTTTGTGCGAAGTTCTCCAAGTGTGAATTTTTGGCTCAGTTCAGTAGCATTCTTGGGACACATGGTGTCCAGTGAAGGTATCCATGTGGTCAGACTAGTGTGAGTAGAGCTTCCCGAAGCTCAAGATTTCCTTGACCACAACTCCAGTGTTAGTATTGCCATCTGCTTCAGGTTCTTATACCGCTTAATGGGATGTCTCGAGGGAAGGCAGTGGTTGTGTTCTAATGTAGGAAGGTATAGTGATTGCGTGATAGCTATGATTTTCGGAAGTGTATAGGGAGATATCATTTTGAGGTTAAGCAGGCAGGGGTATCTCCTGCGGGTTGTCCTGAAGTGTGTGACCCTTATGTTTATCTGTAGTAAGTTCTATCTATCAGTAAATGATGTATGTTGTAATTTGAGTTTAAATCGCTTGTGGGAGTTGGCATTTGATATTGAGTGTTAGATGGTTTGGGTCATATAAGCTTATGGAGGATTTAGTTGAACCTCACCATAGTATGGTGGCAGTGATAGTGTATGGCCATCGTGAGTTATTGTTTGTCTTGATCTTTGGCTTTGAGCCAAGTGGGGGAGTCCGCTAATGATAAGTTGATTACACGATTATGTGTTGTATTGGTTTCGGTTCGAGGTATGTTGGTGAATCAGTTATGACCTACAGAGGTGGAGTCTGGGAATGACTCGAGTGATGGAAATTTCTTCGATACAAGTTGTAATGTACTTTACGGATAGTGGAATTCATGGAATGATGGAGTTGTACTGGGTATGCAATGTATGAGTGTGCTTGTTGCTTCAAGGGTGTGGATTGCAAGTGGGGTCAGGTTGTTCTGTTTACTTGGTTAGTGTAATTGAAATTGCGTAGAGTAAATGACGTTCGAGAATGGTTCAGACGGATTCAAGGTTATATGTAGCGATCGAGGATCTTCAAGGTGTGAGAAGGGCTAGAACTGAGATTTACGGGGAAGGTGTCAAGGCTTGTGGTGTATTTGCATTATCATGGATTCTATCCATCAGTATCAGGAAAGTGAAGGTAATGACTTTAAATTCGCAGGAAGTCTCTTCAGGGTGAGTATTTCTATTGTGGTGCATTTGGGGATAATTGAGGGAGTATTCAACGGCTTATGAGCCTTAGACGGTATATTTTTATGCTCGGGTTTCGTGCGGTGAGTTGGGATTGAGAATTGCGGTATTTTGGCAAGAAGAAGTATCATTTCGAAGGTAAGTCAGAAGGAACTTGGATAAATAGGACATCTTGGTAGTATGTTGGATCGGCATGATAAGGGATATGGTTAGTTCTTTGGGTATTTATAAGGTAATGAGTTGTTACAGGTGTTTCTTAGCAATTCTCGTGGAATTTGGTGGCATGCGTAGCTTGGTTGAGTTAGAAGGATTTAGTCCTGGCGTTTTGGTGTTGTACAAATATGATTCGGGAGTTCTTGATGGTTTCTACCATGGTTAGAGATGTATATTTCTACTGGCTTGAGGGCCATGTGATGTATAGTGATTTTGCTTCTAGATAGGATCAAATGGAAAGTTCTTGGCTAGTTGGGTACGTAGTTGTTTGTGGCTAGGAAGGGAGCATGAAGTTCTCATATTTATCATAGGATTGCATGGCGTATGCGGTATTTTGTGTATAGTGGAGAGTGGCATATGTGAGGTCACGGTTCAGTTCTGGAAGGAAGGTCAGAACTGGCAGTTTCAGATGATTAGGTAAAGGATACCACTATTGGGTGGCTGGATGAGAGTATACATTCATAAAGGACAATGTGTTTAAGGCAATGTGTTTGAATAAGGGTGCTTCATTGGTGTTACGATGCTCTCTTGTTGGATCGACTGCTGATATTCAAGGTTTCTTGGTGACACAGAGGAATTATGGGGGTATCCCTCGTGGAATGATAAAGTATTAGGGGTGTGTTATATATTTGACTGGTGGAATTGGGATCAGATATGGTAATTTGTGTGCCTCATGGATTTTGAGACTGGGAGTTTTCATGAACAAATTATTTTTGTAGTTGCGAACTACGAGGATGTGAGCAAAGCTAGTCAGGTGTTAGTATATGTCATGATTCAGTCATTATGAACCTTTGGAGAGTTATCTACCTGTTGTGGATGACCAGAGTTGATTTAGAACATAATTATTGGTAGGCCAGTATGGGTGTGTGTTCTACACTGAGTCGTAATTGTTGACCCCAAATTGCTATTGTTGAGGGATATACCATTTGATTGTCATTGAGCTTATTCGTGTTTTGGAGTGATCTATGAGTTACCTTTTGGTGTTACGAGGAGTTGTGATTGTTGGTTATATATGTGCATAGGGTCTAGTTCTATCGGGGCTTTATAGCGAGATTTGAGTAAGGTAAGTAATTGGGTGTTGCAGGATTGAGACATGTTGGTTATGTTCTTTCTGGTTCGGGTGACATGGTATCGTCTGATTTCCCCGTGGTTATGGCAATGCACTTTGAGTAATTGATGTCGAATTTCTCATGGTTATTGATTTTGAGCAAGGTGGCTTGGAGTATGTCATGTGGTCCAGCAGTTGGATGGGATCACGCTTTGCAGCTAAGTTAGGTAGAGGTATGATCCTTGGTGTTGGATTTGTGTGATATGGTTTCACGATGTGTATCAGGCTTTTAGCATGATGTGGTAATGGCAAGAGTAATGGCAGGATAGTCCTCTTGTGAGTCTTCTCTATTTTATGAATTGAGCTCTTGGTTTGTTGTTATTGAGTGCATGAGTTGCACAAGTTATGTCTCTGGATGGTATTGATGTTGATCGGACGAAAGATTGATGGTTTCTACATGTTTCTTTCATCATCGGCACCATATGAAGGTGTGAAAGCGAGGTGTTGTTTGATAAGAGGTTATTTACCGGTATTGGGTTGTTTGAGCAGCTATTGTTGTTAAGAGTTATCGCTATGATTATTCGAGTCATGTGGTATATTATGTGATTACATCTTGGGTTACAGATATGTCACAACCCGAAATCCCACATTCGGGCCATGACTGCGTCTAACGTTGAACCCGCTAGACAAGCCAACGTTTGAACTAGATAAAATTCATTAACAACTAACACATATAAGATAACTAAAGCATCGATGGTCAACAATATGAAGGTTAACAAATAGCCAAAAATAACATAGCAATTTCGAAGTAAACCCCATATACAAATCCCAGAAACTGGTGTCACATACTCACGAACTGTCTAAGAGATTACTAAAAACGAAGGTCTGAAAATAAGTACATAGGACTGTCTTTGAAATATAAAGTAAGACAGAGCTGAAAGTGAAGAGTAGAAGGTGACGCCAAGGCCCACGAACGTCTGCGGGTCTACCTCGATGTCTCCTGTATGAACTGATGAGATGCTCCGACCGTCAGTGATCACCGGGTCCGGCTGCGTAGTCTGCACAACATAAAGAAGTGCAGGTGTAGCATCAGTACAACCGACCCCATGTACTGAGTAAGTGTCGAGCCTAACCTCGGCGAAGTAGTGACGAGGCTAGGACCGACAACAATATATGTACCTGTGCAATTCTATTTAATAACAGGAGAATATCGACGGAAATAAGCAAGTAAGCCAGATACGGGGAGAACATGCTAGGGGGTAAAAGGGGCAACAAAATGCTAGCACGGTAGAACAGGGTAATAACTGAAATGTAAAAGTAAAAGCAGGAATTTAACTTCTCAAAACAGATAATGAACAGCAAAAGGCACGGCATGTCCCCTCGTGCATAACCTCACAATCACTCGGCACGGAATGTCCCCTCGTGCATATATAATAACACTCGACACGGAATGTCCCCTCGTGCATAACCTCACAATCACTCGGCACGGAATGTCCCCTCGTGCATATATAATAACACTCGACACGGAATGTCCCCTCGTGCATAACCTCACAATCACTCGGCACGGAATGTCCCCTCGTGCATATATAATAACACTCGACACGGAATGTCCCCTCGTGCATAACCTCACAATCACTCGGCACGGAATGTCCCCTCGTGCATATATAATAACACTCGACACGGAATGTCCCCTCGTGCATAACCTCACAATCACTCGGCACGGAATGTCCCCTCGTGCATATATAATAACACTCGACACGGAATGTCCCCTCGTGCATAACCTCACAATCACTCGGCACGGAATGTCCCCACGTGCATATATATAAACACTCAGCGCGGAATGTCCCCTCGTGCGAAAAATAACAAACAAAGCAACAATATAATGTGAAAGTCAACACTAAGCAGTCTCAAGTGCATGGAAATACTC
>ML247682.1:0-116609 GCA_005239495.1 Nicotiana undulata
CGACCCTCGGGCCCATGTTTCGAAGGTCAGAAATTTTCACAACATTAGGTTCCTTGTCTTTTCCCGAGTTCAACCATACCAAGAACACGAAAATCGGACCTCAAATGATCCTCCAATTCCCCCATTCTTCCTCTCTTAAACCCAAGCCCTAACCACCATTTTTCTACTGTTTTTACCCATGATTTCAACCTAAAATCGTTCTTAATGCACAATATAACGAGTTTTGAGTCCAAGAAACTTACCTCCTTGAAGAAACAACGAAATCCCTCTTCAAACCCCTTCAAAACCTCCAACCCGTGTGTAAAAATGGTGAAAAAGGACAAATTTCGCGAAGGCTGCCTTTTATAGTTCTGCCCAGGCATTTCCGCAACAGCGGTATTATTCTCGCACCTGCGACTCCGCAGGCGCGACATTTTAACCGCACCTGCGGAACCCACTTAAACTCCCAGACTTCGCGCATGTGGCCTTTTTATCGCAACAGCGGTACCGCAGGGGCGACCTATTGACCGCACCAGCGGTCCTTCACTTAACACCCAGAGCCCGCGCCTGCGATCCTATCTCCCGCACCTGCGACCCCGCAGGTGCGATCTTCCTTCCACCCTTGCGACGAATTCTGCCCTTGTGCCTTCACTCTCGCGCCTTGTGCCTTCACTCTCGGCCCAAGCATCGCAGGTGCGATCGCACCAGCAGTAGCAGCTTCAGCTGCATTTCAAGTTCCAATTTCCTCTATTTAAAGCCCGAAATCAAACCCGAGCCCCTCGGGACCCCAACCAAACATACCAACATATCAAACATGGTTATTCAAACTTAGTCGAGCTATTAAAACACCAAAAAACAACATCAAAACCATAAATTCTCATCCAATTCGAGCCTATGATTCCCAAAAACTTCCGAAACACGTATTTGATCAAAAACCCAACCAAACCATCTCCGAATGACCTGAAATTTTGCGATCAAGTCCAAAATGAGCTATCAAAGCTACAGAAACTCTCGGAATCCCACTCCGACCCTCGAATCAAAATCTCGCCTATCAACCGGAATTCGCCAAAATACTAACTTCACCAATTCAAGCCTAATTCTACACCGGGCATCCTAAAAATATTCTGAACACACTCCTAAGTCCCAAATCACCTAACGAAGCTATCCAAACCATAAAATCCGCATTCCGATGTCGTTTACCAACAAGTCAACTCCGAGTTGACTTTTCCAACTCTAAAGCTCTTGTTAGAGACTAAGTGTCTTAATCCACTCTATTTTCACTCCGAACCCTAACCAACCAACCCCAACACTCCATGAACAGTCTAACCGAGCAACTTCAAGACAGAAATAAAGGAATAGATATGTATATTGTGTAACGACAGACCGGGTCGTTACACATTCACAACTGGCACGGACTCGGGAGCCGACACTTCTGAAGCGGTGTCCGCGACCCGGACCAAATGGTAGATACACCCTTCTTAATCATCTTGGAGGCCTTAAGGCATGAGATAAACTTACCTTTCGGCACCACACCATTCCCCTTCCACTCAATAACCGTCTCATTAGGAAACTCGAGCCTCATGACTCTCAATCGGAAGTCGAGATTAGCAAAGCATGAATAAAGCCAGTCCATTCCCATAATAATATCAAAATCTACCATCTCAAGCTCAATAAGATCGGTCGTGGTAATGCGGCCACATACCGTGACAACACAATTCTTATAGACTTGTGCTGCTGTAATAGAATCACCAACCGTAGTTGATACAGAGAACGGCTCATGAAGCTGGAATAAACGGGGTAACATAGGACAAGGAGGACCCCGGATCAATAAGAGCATAGCAATCAAGTGCTTGAACATTAAGAATACCTGTGACAACATCTGGAGAAGCCTTCGCGTTATGGCGACCACTCGAAGCATAGAATCGGCTGGGTCCGCCTCTACCACAAGCCCTACCCATAATTACACCACGTCCTGCTGGAGCTGGAGGACGCACTGAAGATGTAGCGGCTGAAGAACCGGATGACTGGGCAAACCCCTTACCCATGCCCTGGCTGGGCGCACGAAAATCCCGCTGAAGATGGCCCTTCACCCCAAACCTGTAGCATATCGGGCGATCCAAATAACATGCCTCAGTATGGAACCCTCTGCACTGAGGGCACAGAGCCCTCCCTTGCTGCTGGAACATTCCTCCGGGATGACCTGACAGCTGGGGTCTCCTGCTATCAGACCCTGATCTCCAGTGGCTATTCGGCTGATAACGGTGCACGGATGGCGGTGCACTGGCTGAAGACTGAGCATAAAACTAGGATGGCTCTGATGGCCCCCTCCTTTGAACTGGTCTCCCCCCTGAAACTGCGCTCCCTGAGTGACCCATCGACCGGTCCCTGCCGCTACTCTCTATGTCTCCCCGTATCTTCAACTTTCTAGCCTCCGTAGCCTGGGCGAATCCCACAATCTTCCCATAATTCATGTCCGAGTGCAAAGCCGCTGTAGCAGCCTCATTCACAACCAAAGGGCTGAGACCCTGAACAAATCGTCGAACTCGAGCATCCATGGTCGACACCAACTGGGGAGCATACTTGGACAACCTGACGAACTCCATGTGGTACTCCCAAACACTCATACTGCCTTTTTTGAGGACCTCAAACTCAGTAGCACGGGCTGCCACAGTCTCGGCAGGAAAAAAGTGATCCATGAACGCATGAGTGTGGCATATCATGGATCACTTTTTTCCTGAGTGTTGCTACTGAGTTCATGGATCACTTTTTTCCTGCCGGAGGACTTCCCTCTCCACGGGAACCGTCCCACATCTCGAACCAGGAATATGCTGCTCCCCTCAGCCTGGAGGGGCCAACCGCAGAAACTGGTTGACTCTGGAGCCAGCGGAATCTCCCTGTCCGCTGGAGGACGTAGGGGTAGAATGAGATCTTTGGGCCTGAGCGGCCACCAACTGAGTTAACATATGAATAGCTCCTCTGAGGTCCCCCTCGGACGTACCGGGACCGGAAGCTGGAACCGTAGAGGGGTCAGGAATGTCAGCGGGAGGGATTGCAGCACCCTCCGCCGCCGCAGGAACATGAATGCTTTGATCTGGAATAGAAGGGTCCGGCAAATTCAAGGCCGGGGAGTCACTCTCACCCGCATTACCAGGTACATGATTCACAGCCACACTTGGGGTGGCATTGGCCTCAAGGTCGAGTCGAGCTCTCTTCTTTGGTGCCATAACTGAAAAATATTTCGGAACAAAGCATGAATTAGACAAGGACACTTTCACTTTCCACTTCACCGCATGATATAGAATAATAATGAAAAGAGTAATTTCCTAAATGTCCGTGTAGCTCCCTAATTATAGATGTGGTAGACAACACACCGATAAGAAGGGCTCTACTAGACACGGCTCCGAGACATCCTAGGACTCTTTTAAAACCTTAGGCTCTTATACCAAGTTTGTCATGCCCCAAAACTAAGGGACACGACCGGCACTCGACCGGGTAGCCCCAGTCAAGCGGACCTGGATTTCCTTTTCCCTCCCACGCATTACCCGAGATTTCCGATGTACATTATTCAACTGTAATTAAGACGCATTCTTACAATTTGAAATTTAACCATAGAATTCTGTCATTACCAACATGTAGTACAATACTTACAAAATATACATAACACCCAGTTTTACTTTACGTGGTCTACAAGTCATACTGCCNCAACCCACACTTCATGTCTACGGAGCCTCTAAGAGTACGGAGAAGTTATATAATACTTGTCGGTAATAAGGCTCCGACTATACCTTACACAAATACCAAAATAAGAATCCGGAAGAAAAGGTGGCATAAACCACACTGGACCCCGAGAGGAGAGGGGCTCACCAAAACATCTGATAGGACGTAGGGGAGGCACTACTGTCGGTGGGCTGGAGTACCTGCTATAGAACCACCTACAATCATCACAAGAATGTAGCGCCTCCGGCAAAGGGACGTCAGTACATTTCAATTGTATTGGTATGTATGAACAAACTTTACTCTAAGTAAACTCAATAATGCACAGGCAAGAGACAGACAGAGAGTCACACAATCACCGTACAAGACATAGAAAGATACACAATGAAAGTTCCACAATTTTCACTTAATCCTAATCACAATCTCAATTCCACCCTTGTCCCTTCTCACATTTCACCCTTATTTCTTCTATTGCGGCGCGCAACCCGATCCCACCTGACAATCACAATCATTTGTTGTGTTTCTGTTGCGGCGTGCAACCCGATCCCACCTGACAACTGTTGCGGCGTGCAACCCGATCCCACCTGACAATCACAATCACACCCTTATCACTTCTCACATATCACCCTTATCTCCCATGTTGCGGCGCGCAACCGGATCCCACCAAGCAATCACATCTCATATCCATGATGACAAATAACAGTTCAATCACAGAAAATCTCAGCGATAAAAATACAGCTTCTTTACATACCCTTTAGCATATACATTCATACTCTTGGATTCATTATCCCTCTAGCACCTTTTTACATAGCATGGTAGTGTGGTGATCAACTAAAGATAGACAAATAGTACACTTCTCACTTCAACATAATTCGGACAACCGCTTGCACATATTCATAACAACACACGTACCGTATGCTCGAACACCACAAGTGAGTTTACAAAGATTAAAGTTACCCATACATACCTGGAGTCGAGTTTCCCTTTTTAACGTTTACTCACAAATCACCGAACCGACTAGTACCGTCAATCTAGTTCACAATTAAACATATTCAACTCAGAATTGGAAGTCATGCATGCAATTCGGACTCTCTCAAGCATTTTCCCAAACACTATGTGAACCCATTAGATTACCAGCCCTATCTCTGTAAAGTTTATCCCAGCCCACTCCCTCTCACTAGATTAACACCATTATTAAACATGCATGCAAGGTCTTAGTTAATATTTTCAAGAGTCAATCCATGCCAACCCTCCCTTTGTTTAAAATCAAAAAATTAAATGGAAAGAAAAGAAAGGGGTTGGGAACCCTTACTTGCTAGAATGAGGAAAAAGGAGATTACTCGAAATACCAGGCCTGAGAGACTTTGAAAATCACATGATGGAAGGACCAGTTCCTCTCTCAAGAACTCTCCTTTCCTTCTCTCTATTTTGTTTAGAAAACTTGTTAAAATGAAAGGGGGCAGGGGTTAAATGAAACTGGGGTCGGGTATAAAAATTTAGAAAATTAACAGACCGTGTCAAATATGCGGTCAGGAATGCGATCGCATTCCTGACATGCGGTTCGCATATTGGACCGCAGAATGGCCCCAGATGTGCCAAAATTTAGAAACATTCTGCCCGTGTATGCGACTACTATGCAATCCGCATACACGTTATGCGATCGCATTGTGCATCGCATAACACCCTTTCAGCTGGGTAGTGATCTTCCCGTGTATGCGACCACTATGCGGTCCACATACACGTTATGCGATCGCATAACACCAAAATTTCTGGAAAAAATTAAGTTCTTTCAAATCCCAGGGGTACTTTTACAAAATCAAGGTCCGTTTTAAGAATTTCCATAGAGATAACAACTCGGGGACTTATTAAGGCGTAATTTTAAGCAAGAAATTTTACGGGTCTTTACATGTTTAACATCTCATTTTGCTATTTACCTGTTGCCCCCTTACTTGTTCCCGCATCCCTTGCTTATCTGTTGAATATTTGTCACTTCCTTGCTATATTTTTGGTAGAACTGTACAGGTAGATTATCGTCGTCATGTATAGCCTCGGCACTACTTCGGCCGAAGTTAGGCTAGGAGCTTGCTCAGTACATGGGGTCGGTTGTACTGATGCTACACCTGCACTTCTCTATGTTGTGCAAATCCCGCAGTCGGACCCGGTGGACACTGATTGAGGGAGCATCCTTCAGCCCACTTTAGAGATTACAAGATAGACCCGCAGACGTTCGTGGGCCTAGGCGTCTCTTCTATCCTCTTCTTCTATTTTGTCTTGTTTTCCTTAGTTATAAGACAGTTTTTGTGTTATTTCTTCAGGCTTTGTAGTTAGTAACCTCTTAGCCAGTTCGTGAGTTAGTGATTCCAGGTGATGGGATATCGTAAACGAATCGTGTTATTGGTGTTTTAAGTTATTTTTAGAAGTTATCTGCTTCCGCATTTGAAAAAGAATATTAGATGCTTTACTTAATTCTATATTTTTAATGTTAGTACGTTAATGAAATTGTATACGTTGGCTTGTCTAGCGAGTTCAACGTTAGACGCAGTCATGGCCCAATGGTGGGATTTTGGGTCGTGACATATAAATCAACCCCATTGCTTTCAACTATTCTTACGTTCTGCAATACTTCATAACTATGAATCCTTCTAGAACCTGACTGGTCCAACATGTACCTACTGGGCTAGAACCTCCCCGTCTAGATCTATTTGAGGATTTACAATAGGTGTTGATGTTCGAGCTCTAGACTGAGCTCTGCTTCTGTCTCTTCCCCTAATCGTAGCTGTCATTGGGCTCCATTTCTTGCCCGGTTGTAGACGCATTGCGTGTTCTAAAGATTTGCAAGAGGACAAGAATAGACGAGTTCAATCATTAGTGATAGAATAAATTCGCAAGATAGACTAGAATAGAAGTGAAGTTGTTCCTAACTTTATAGTCTCTGGGAGATAAGTACAAACGTCTCTGTAACGATCCTTCAGACTCTATTAAGCTTGTTCGTGAATTATGAGACCTAGGCAACCTGGTGCTCTGATACCAACTTGTCACAACCCAAATTCCTAACCTTAGGGATCGTGATGGCGCCTAACACCACACTTGCTAGGCAATCAAATGTTAGGATTTTATTTAATTAATTTCCATTAAAAATCTATTTATCTAAAACAAAACAATTAAAATAATCTAAAACTTTATTACTTCCATTGCATAAATCCACGAATAAATATTATATGAATAATTAACCTAAGCTTCTAACTAAATAAATAACTAAAAGACTACCCAGGGTCTGGTGTCACAACTCACGAACCACTATGAATACTACAAATAATGGGATGAAAGAAGTAATATAACTGTTTCGAATGTCATAAAACAATATCTATAAAACTGAGAGAAGGTCTACCTCGTCTCCGAAAGGATGAATGTCGGCTACTAAGATCTCCTAACGATGGCCGGTACCTGGATCTGCACAAAAGAGTGTACAGTGTAGTATCAGTATAACTGACCCCATGTACTGAGTAAGTTCCTAGCCTAACCTCGACGAAGTAGTGACGACGCTACGGCGGGCATTAACAATATATCCTGTGAACAATATAAAATAAAGCAAAATGGAAATTCTAAAATAGAAAACCAATAACTGTAGCAAAAATTTAAAATACTCAACAACCTTTCAAGGTCTCAGCTATTATCAATTCTCATGTATGTTTCCGAATTTCCAAACTATAACTTTAAAATAAAAGTAGTGCAAATTATGTAAAAAATAGTAAAGTAAAAAAGTAAGTTTTCAAATCTTTGTTTTCTTTGAAAATTAGTAAATCATAAGTGTCCCCCCTTATTTCTCCTTATTGCGGCGTGCAACCCGCTCCCACCTGTCCATCCTTATTGCTCTTCCCTACATATATATCACCCTTATTACTCATGTTGCGGCGTGCAACCCGATCCCACCTGTCCACCCTTATCATTCCTTGTTGCGGCGTGCAACCCGCTCCAACAAGACATATCATATCAGTTTGTTTATAAATATTCACAATTTAGACCAAGCCTTTCACAATAACTTTGTCTCAACATTTATAAACAGTGAACCATATTTCTCATTACTTCTTCAATATTATCCCAAAATAAAACCAACAGAAACATATATACATGTATCTCGTAAAGCAATGTCAAACAGCTCAACATTTATGTATCACAAGGAAACCAAGGAAACAACTAATACTTTTCCAAAATAATTGCAACAAGACTTAACAACAAATTAACAAAACCAAGTAGTCATAGAAACAATAATGAACATAAAACAATTAAGACATGAATTAGTTAAATTGAAAACGGGAAAGGGATCATGTTTAGTAGACGATTTGGTGGTGCATAGATACTCATCACCTCACCTATACACCACACATATGCAATTTCACCTAACAATTAAGTGGGGATTTCTATTCCCTCAAGTCAAGGTTAAACCAAGCACTTACCTCGATCTCACAAGCAATTCACTGTTCTAGCACTGCCTTTCCTTTAGAATTTGCTTCTAATCCGCTAGAATCTAATCACAATTGGCTCAATGTTATCAATCATAGCATAAAGGAATCAACTTTATTGAAAAACAATGGTTGTCTTATGTTTTCTTGTCCAAATTCAAAAATTGATCCCGGACCCGCTTGGTCTAAACTCGAGGTTCGGACAAAAACCCGTTTACCCAATCTACCCTGAGCCCGGATATACAATTGGTATTAGAATCCGACCTCAATTACAGGTCCAAATTTTGAAATTCCTATGTTCTACCCAAAAACCCAATTATTACCATGAAAACTCTAGAATTTTAGTTGTAATCTTGTTAAAAGTTGTTAGGAATTGAAAGAGATTTGTTAGAGATCACTTACCAATGATTTGGATAAGTTTGGGTCTTTGAAAAATCACCTACGGAGGTTTAGGGTTTGAGAAAATTGAAAAAGAAGTGAAAAACCCGTTAAAAAGCTGATATAACAGGCTGCAGGTCTCGCATTTGCGAACCCTGAGCTTTCCGGAAAAATATCGCAAATGAGAGCAAGGCCTTGCATTTGCGACCGGGGGGGGGGGGGATCCTTCGCATTTGTGACCAAAGACCTCGCAAATGCAAAATTTGATGCTGGCCATTGGCTTCGCAATTGCGAAGCCCTACCTCGCATTTGTGAGATCTGAGGCCTGCACACCAGATGTTCAGATGTTGGGGTATTTTTCTAACTCTAAACACTCCGTAGGCTACTCGAAACTCACCCGAGCCCTCGTGACTCCAAACCAAACATGCACACAAGTCTAAAAATATCATACGTACTTGTTTGTGCGATCAATTCATTAAACTAACATCAAAATCTAAAGATTTGGCCTCAAAACTCAAGATTTCCTCAAGCACACTCAAATTCCTAACTTTTCAACCTGATGTCCGGCATTACATCAAATCAACTCTGATTCTCATGAAACTTTTCAGATTGGACTTAAATAACATAACGAACTTGTTCCGGGTTCCGAAACTAAAATACGGGCTCGATATCATATATTTCACATATTATTTCATTTCTTTATTTCTAAAATTAACCAGCAGAATAATTTTCTTCAAAAATTGTTTTCTAAGTCTAGGGACCACATAATTCAATTCCAGGCATACACCCAAGTCCCATATTTTTTGCGGTCATCCTGAGATCGTCGGAACACAAATCCGAGTCCGTTTACCAAAAATATTGACATAAGTCAACTAAATCCAAATTTTAACTCTAGAAATTACTAGTTTTCATATTTACACATAAAAGCTTTCCGATTTTACGCCCGTACAGTGCACGCAAATCGATATATTTCAAATTAGTATTTTTATGGCTAAGCCTAGAATTAGGTCTAGTTTCATAAAATTACCTCTTCGGTCATCACAGCGTTCGCGAAGTGCAACCTATGCAGCCTACCTGTTTCTTCTTTGCGATCGCAAGTGATGTTCTGCGATCGCGATTCATTAAACGTCTGGGCAAAATATAAATCTTCAAATCGAGGGTTAAGCCATTTTTATCACATCTTGAGTTGTGGAGCTCGATTTTTGGCGATTCTTGGTGGGATTTTCAAGCAATTCAATTGGGTAAGTGTTTTTCACTTAGAATTTAAATATATTCCATGATTTAATCCTTGTTTTTATCATTTAAATTGTGTTTTTAGTAGGGGAAAATGTTGGTTTTTGAAAAAATACCAAAAAATGAAATTTCATGATTTGAGGAACGAAATGGTATCGGGATTTGGTAATTTTTGTATGGTTGAACTCATTTTAAAATGGGTGTTCGGATTTTATAAAATTTGTCGGGTTCCAAGGTGCGGGCACAATGGTCGACTTTTGGGTCGATTTTTAGACTTTTGTAAAGATCGAAATTTTATTATTCGAAATAGTTCCTTATAAGTTTTATGTGTGCTTTGAAGTTGTTCTAGTTGGATTTGAGCCGTCCAGAGGCCTTTTCACCCGAGAAGTCTATTTTAGAGTATCAGGTTGTCGTCTTTGAGGTATGTATCTTGCCTAACCTTGTGTGGGGGAATTACCCCTTAGTATTTGAGTCTTCTATATTAATTGTAGTCTGTGTACGCGAGATGACGAGTGTGTGCTCGAACTTATTTGCAGAAGGTTGGATTTTTAGGGTTCTTAGGTCCTTCTATTCCCTATGTATGAAGTTGCATTTGTTAAGATTGAGTTCATGATTACTAGTTTCATCTCTACCTACTTAAATTAGAATTACTTGCTTTAAGATTCACTCTATTGCCTATTTGACTCCTAAATGACTTAACTGAAGGTTTTACCTCTTCTACCGTTATGCTATATTTTTCATAAACTGCTAATTTAATTGAAATTAGTATTATCTCATACTATAATTGTTTAGCCTTAATTGGAGATACGATTATCTTTGTTGCTTACCCTTATTTGAATTGTTGAATACCTCTCTTAATTCTCAACCTCATAAGGAGTTTAGATAAATTATATCTTAGTCCACTTGTCCTTACTTGGAATTATTTGACTTGTGTTGGCTTCTTATTGTTGACTTGAATATTGTTGATTCGTTGCTACATCTTGTTTTCCCTGGTTAAGTTTTTTCTCTTTACACTTAGCATTCATTACCGTGGTTATTCCTTGTGAATGAGTTCTACTGTTTCTTTGTGATTTGAAGTTCTTGTATTGATTTTGTCACCGTACTTTGTATTACTGTCATTATTGCTTTGTACTTGTTGTGGGGATGTACGACGTTTTTGTCACACAATGCTTGTTGTCTTTGTTGGTTGTGTTGCATATTTAAATTGGGACTTTGGACGTATTCCGTGAGATCCCCCTGCACTGCATATTTATTCTAAGACTACAGACGTTACAGTCGTATTCCGGAAGATCCCCATGTACTGCATATTTAAATTGGTACCCATGGACGTTCTCCGGGATATCCCCCAGCACTGCATATTTAAATTGGGACTACAGACGTATTCCAGGTGATCCTCCTGTACTACATAATAAATTCGAAATATGGGACGGGATCCCGATAGATTTCCCTTGTTGATATATCTGTGTTCATAGTTGTTAATCCTCTATGCTTAGGTGTCATAGGGTGACCAATACTCAAAGGATATTTACTTCAAAAATCTACATATTTGAAAAGCATTTATCTTGAAGGAACTATATTTGAAAGACATCATTTGAAAAGTATATTTGAAAAGCATGTTTGAAAAGCATTCATCTTGAAGAAAATATGTTTGAAAGATATTATTTGAAAAGTATATTTGAAAAGCATTCATCTTGAAAGAACTACGTTTGAAGGATATCTATTTAAAAAGTTTATATTTAAAAGAAGTTTATTTCAAAAGAATTTTCCTATTGGAAATGATTATATTTTCAAAGCTTCCAATACAAAACTTACGGGTGAAAGTTTACGCTTGAAGATTTTGATTAATTTAGTGTAATTGTTGGCTAAGGCCTGATGTGGGAACTATTGCAGTGCTGAGTTATTACTTGTCCTTACCGTATTGTGATTTCCAATTTTGGTTGTGTTTTCGTCCACCCTCCTGTGTATTATTATGGTGTTCCATTGATGTTGCTGTTTTTCCTTCTTTATTGTAGTTGTTATGTTGTTAGCCATATCGTGTAGACTTTAGATAGATGTTATGTTCCGTTATTTCTATTATTATGCTTGTTAGTTTATTAGACCACTGGGTGTCTTGACTAGTCCTCGTCACTACTTCACTGATGTTAGTCTTGATACTTACTGGGCACCGTTGTGGTGTGCTCTTACTACACTTCTGCACATTTTTGTGTCGATCCAGGTATTGATTGTTAGTAGTCGTACGACTCATTGCCGAGGAGACTCAAGGTAAACCTGCTGCTATGTTCGCGGGCTTCGGAGTCACCTTCCTAATTCTATTCAATTGTTCTTACTCATTTCCAACAGTTGTATTTAGAAGTTGTAGCATACTTGCAGAGCTTATGACTTGTATTACCGTTTTTGGGGAAAATGTAAATTCTATAAGGATTTCTATATCGAGACTGTTAGTTTTCCTTTACTATTATTATTGTTATTAAATAATTGTTAGGCTCACCTAGTCCCTAAGACTAGGTGCCATCACGCTACCCAACGGAGAGAAAAGTGGGTCGTGACAAGTTGGTATCAGAGCTCTAGGTTCTTAGGTGCTACGAGTCAAAAGCGAGTTTAGTAGAGTCTTGGGGATCGGTACAGAGACGTTTGTACCTATCTTCGAGAGGCTACAACACTAATAGGACAATGCACTTCCTTCATTCCTATCGTGCGAGTTCATTGATCTTGAAGTTTGAAATTATCATTCAATTCTCTCACTGATGGTGAGGACACGAGATGCGGTTCCTGATGATGTAACCCCTGGAACAGATGTAGCTAGGTTCAGAGGCAGAGGTCAACAAGGGGAACGTGCCACAGCTAGAGCACCTACTAGATGCAGCACTTGAGGAGCCGCCAGTAGTTCTAGTTGGGGGCAGGTACCGGAGGCGCCTGCGGTTACCCCGGACTTCAGGAGACTTAGAACAGTTCCTGAGCATGTTGGTACATTGGCTCAGGCGGGGTTGATTCTGGTTGCACCAGCTACTGTATGTGTAGTACAAGTACTCTGAGACTCATGAGTACCTGAAACCCTGTGCGAAACCGGAAGTGCAAACTGAACTGGCTGACTCACAAAACTTCGACCATGTCGCACCCTGCCTCAAAAATAAGGACCAATAGATATCTCCCATCTATGAGGCCTCCTCGGCTCCCTGTACTCTCTCCCCTGCTCCCATCTGTCCTCCCTCTCCCGCTCCCACATGCCCTCTAACCGGCGAGCGATCCCTACCACCTGCTGAAGCGAAACATGTGACTTGAACTCTCGAGTCATGCGAAACCGAATATCATGTTTGAGCCCCCAAATGAATCTACGAACTCACTCTCTAACCGTAGCAACCAAAGCAGGCGCATGTCTGGCCAAATCACATAATCTGACGACATACTCAAATACTGACATAGTGCCCCGATGCAACTGCTCAAACACTACGCGCGTGACCGGGGGAGGAGCCCAGACTCCTGCCGCCCACACTCCACCGCAGCGAGTTCACACTGGTCAGGTTCCTGGTGTCATGGTGACACAACATGTGGTTCCAGCTTAGCTCATGGCCAGAGCTGCAGCATCCAAGGAAGGGCAGCTTAGAATTGCAAGGTTCAAGAGATATAACCCTCCTACAGTTAGTAGTTTGTCTTTAGAGAGTGCACAGGGTTGCTGGAAGAGTGCCATAATACGTTCTGGCTTAAGGGAACGGCTTATCAGTGGATCTGGGCATATTAGTTGGGTAGCCCAGCCGATACAGCTTCACTTACATGGGTTCAGTTTTCAGAGATGGTTTTGAGAAAGTTTGTACCTCAGTCCCCTTGGGATGCATTTCCACAGCCACGTCAGCAGAAAGTTTGCTTTGAGTGCGGAGATATCAGCCACATGGTGAGAGATTGTCCTAGGCTTCAGGCAATTGTGTCGCAACAGAGTATTCAGGAGAGCAGCGGGCGCCCAAGAGGGGGAGACCAGGCCCATTGATGTGTTTCGTATAGTAGGCTGAAGGTCGTTATTCCGGATTTTATCATACATGCATATTTTGATCTATAGCAGAGGGGCACCATTTGTATTTAATTAAAATTCTACTGGTCAGGACAAGTTACTTTATTAGTTGCTTCATTTATGAGTGATTTTCAGGCTTTGCACTCTATTTTCGTGTTTGCTCCTGTAGGGAGAGTTTATGAGTGGTAGCCCGTGTCTATCGTTGCTTAATTCATAATTCAGAGTGATGAGATTAGGAGTGAGTCCTTGTTGTTAATTATGGCAAGTTTTGGTGTGCTTTCTTGAGTGTTCTTGGTTACAATTCGTGATTTGGTACCATACGGGGTGAGAGTTCAGTGAGTGTTGTGATTTATTGGCAGAGCAGTGTTAGTGAAGGATTTATATTGGTATGATATATATTCTATATGTGATTAGAGTTGAGGGAGAGACCCTCGTGATCTCTTGTGATTCGATATGTTTGAACCGAGCTGAGTACACCTGTGGAAGTTATATCAGGATGGGATCTTTGTGATTTGTTCGTGTGCTTTAATTCTTTTCTTGTTATATCGTTATGTAGGTTAGTATTGAGGGTTGTGCCTGTCGGTCTTGTTTGATAGGTTCCTTATGTGCTCCTCTTTTCATGTTCAGTCATTTTCGTTCTATGCTTCTTGAGTTTTAGCTTGCGGGGTGTGTGCCCGGTGGTGTTAATTGTGGCTTGGTGGTTCGGGTGTCTAATTATGAGGTCTTCGTGTTTCTTGCATCATTATCAATATTATGAGGGTTGGAAATAGAGTTCTTTAAGATATGAGGCTAATCGTTAGTGTTGGATTGATTTCGGGCAGCTATTGTGATCACAAGTGTTATTATGAGCCTATGTGTGGTGTTCTATATTGTGTGGTGTTCTATATTGTGTGGTCGTACCGTGTGGTGTAGTCATGAGTTAATGCAGCTGATTGAGGTTGGTGCCGGATATGAATTTAGAATTGGGTCTTTTGGTAATGAATGGAAGGTGAAAAGTTGAGGTGTGAGGCTTATCGGTTGGGTAGAAAGGCTACATTGCAGTTGAGATGGTGTCGTCAGGCTTATGAGATTGGGGTGATGTGGTATCACCAGCGGGTGTATATAGGAAGTGGGCATTCAGTGACTTGAAGGCTTTGAGGCGATTCTTGGCACGTTCGAGGACGAATGTTTGTTTTAAGAGGGGGAGAATGTAATGACCCGACAGGTCATTTTGAGAATTTAAGCTCCGTTCGGTGGCGTAAGGTCTTCAACAGCTTCACATTGTGTATATCAACCTGCGTGCATGGTTGAATTCAGTTACCGGATGATCCGGAGTCGAATTGGAAGAAGGATTTTAGTTTTGGAAGCTTAAGCGATGGAATTTGACCGGAATTTATCTTTTGTGTAAACAACTCCGGAATGAGGTTTCGGTAATGTCAACAACTCTGTATGATGATTTTTGGATGTAGGCGCGTGTCCTGAGTTGGATTTGGAGGTTCGTAGAGTAATTTGAGGCAATTCGGCGGAAGTTGGAAAATTTAAAGTTTGACCACAATTGACTTTTTGGGATAGCGGGGTCAGAATGTGATTCCGAGAGTTGGAGCAGCTCCGGGATGTCAATTGGGACTTGTCTGCAAAATTTGGCGTTATTCCGAGTTGAATTGATTGGATTCGGCATGAGTTTGGAAGTTTGAACATTTGAAAGTTCATAAGTTTTATTTATGGTGTGATTCGTCATTTCGGCGTTGTTTGATGTGATTTGAAACCTCGAGCAAGTCCGTGTTATAGACGGGGTCCCAGAGGCCTCAGGTGTGTTTCGGTTGGGCTTCCGGTCATTTTCCCAATTTTTAACTGCTGTTTCTGGTGTCTGATGTTCCCTTCCGTGATCGTGTAATTCCAATTGCGATTGCGTAGTGTAATTCCGACTTGCCATATTTTCCTTCATCGCGTTCGCATAGTTAGGTTCGCGATCGCGAACATATAGTTTCTCCTGCAACGCGTTCGCTTCTAATTATCTGCGATCGCGTAGTTTAGCCTTGCTGGGAACCCAATTCTTTCTTCATGTTCGCGTCACTGGATACGCGATCACGTAAGCTTAGTCCACTATTATTTGCGTTCGCATCACCTTGTCCGCGTTTGCGTATGTTCCCGCCTTTTCTCTTTCACATTCACGAGCGTGTCTTCGCGTTCGCAAAGTACAACCTGGGCAGCCTTTCTTTTTCTTATTCGCGATCGCAAGTGATGTTCCGCTATAATGATTCATTAAATGTCTGGGCAAAATATAAATCTTCAAATCAAGGGTTACACCATTTTTACCACATCTTGGATTGTAGAGCTAGGTTTTTGGCGATTCTTGGTGGGTTTTTCATGAAATTCGATTGGGTAAGTGTTCTTCACTTAGAATTTAAATATATTCCATGATTTAATCTTTGTTTTTATCATTTTAATTGTGTTTTTAGTTCGGGTAAATGTTGGGTTTTGAAGAAATTCGCAAAAACGAAATTTCATGATTTGAGGGACAAAATGGTATTGGAATTTTGTAATTTTTGTATGGTTGAATTCATTTTAGAATGGGTGTTCGGATTTTATAAAATTTTGGGGTTCCGAGGTGCGGGCCTGAGGGTCGACTTTTGGGTCTATTTTTATATTTTTGTAAAGATCGAAACTTTATTATCCAGAATAGTTCCTTATAAGTTTTATGTGTGCTTTGAAGTTGTTCTAGTTGGATTTGAGCTGCCCGGAGGCCTTTTCACCCGAGAAGTCCATTTTAGAGTACCGAGTAGTCATCTTTGAGGTAAATATCTTGCCTAACCTTGTGTGGGCGAATTACCCCTTAGGATTTGAGTCTTATATGTTAATTGTAGTCCGTGTATGTGAGGTGACGTGTGCGTGCTCAGACTTATTTTTAGAAGGTTGGCCTTTTAGGGTACTTAGGTCCTTATATCCCCTATGTATGAAGTTGTATTTATTAAGACTGAGTTTCTGATTACTAGTTTCATCTCTACCTGCTTAAATTACAATAATTTGCTTTTAGATTCACTATATTGCCTATTTGACTCCTAATTGACTTAGCTGAAGGTTTCACCTTTTCTACCGTTATGCTATATTTTTCATAAACGGCCTATTTTATTGAAATTAGTGTTATCTCATCCTATAATTGTTTAGCCGTAATTGGAGTTACAATTATCTGTGATGCTTACCCTTATTTGAATTGTTGAATACCTCTCGTAATTTCTCAACCTCATAAGGAGTTTAGATAACTTATATCTTAGTCTACTTGTCCTTAGTTGGAATTATTTGACTTATGTTGACTTCTTATTGTTGACTTGAATATTGCGGATTTGTTGCTACGTATTGTTTTCCTTGGTTAAGATGTTTCTCTTTACACTTAACATTAATTACCGTGATTATTCCTTGTGAACGAGTTCTACTGTTTCTTTGTGATTTGATGTTTTTGTATTGATTTCCTCGCCGTACTTTGTATTACTGTCATTATTGCTTCGTACTTGTTGTGTTGATGTACGAGTTTTCTGCCGCGCTATGCTTGTTGTCTTGGTTGTTGCGCTGCATATTTAAATTGGGACTTTGAACGTATTCTTGGAGACCCCCCTGCACTGCATATTTACTTTCAGACTATGGACGTATTCCGGGAGATCCTAAATTGGGACTACTGAAGTATTCCAGGAGATCCTCTTCTACTGCATAATACATTCGGAACTACGGGACAGGATCCCGGTAGATTTCCCCTGTTTATATATCTGTGTTCAGAGTTGTTAATCCTCTATGCTTAGGTGTCACAGGGTGAGCTATACTCGAAGGATATTTTATTGAAAAATATACATATTTGAAAAACATTTATCTTGAAGGAACTATGTTTGAAAGACATTATTTGAAAGTATATTTGAAAAGCATATTTGAAAAGCATTCATCTTGAAGAAAATATGTTTGAAAGATATTATTTGAAAGGTATATTTTAAAAGCATTTATCTTGAAAGAACTACATTTGAAGGATATCTATTTGAAAAGTTTATATTTGAATGAAGTATATTTCAGAAGAATTTTGCTATTGGAAAGGATTATATTTTGAAGGCTTCCAATACAAAACTTACGGGTGAAAGTTTACACTTGAAGACTTTAACTAATTTAGTGTAATTGTTGGCTAAGGCCTGATTTGAGAATTATTGCATTGCTGAGTTATTACTTGTCCTTACCGTATTGTAATTTCCGAATATTGGTTGTGTTTCCGTCCACCCTCCTATGTATTATTATGATGTTCCGTTGCTATTGTTATTTTTCTTTCCTTATTGTAGTTGTTATGTTGTTAGCCATATCGTATAGAATTCATATAGATTTTATGTTCCGTTATTTCTATACCTATGCATGTTAGTTTATTAGACCAATAAATGTCTTGACTAGTATTCCTCACTACTTCACTGAGGTTAGTCTAGATACTTATTGGGCACCGCTATGGTGTGCTCATACTACACGTCTGCACATTTTTGTGCAGATCCAAGAATTGATTGTCATTAGCTGTGTGGATCATTGACGAGGAGACTTAAGGTAAACTTGTTGCTACGTTCGCTGGCTTCGGAGTCACCTACCTACTTTTATTCAACTATTCTTACTCATTTCCAACAGTTGTATTTAGATGTTGTGGTAAACTCTATAGAGCTTATGACTTGTATTACCGGTTTTGGGAAAAATATAAATTCTGTAAGGATTTCTATATCGATACTGTTAGTTTTCCTTTATTATTATTGTAATTATTAAATAAATGTTAGGATTACCTAGTCCATAAGACTTGGTGCCATCTCGCTACCCAACAGAGGGATAATTGGGTCGTGACAAATACAATCTGCTAAAGGCCCATTTTTAGTAAACTGATGAATGTATATTGTATATATACATTTGTTGGATACATATGAATACAATATGATGAATACATATGAATATTGTTGCACAAAACATTGAAACATCGACTGAATAATTGAAATTTTCATATATAAACACTGGTGATACAGTGAATAAAATGAAAACATGATTTTTTTCTTAACTAAACACCATCTTTACCAAAACAATATTCAAATAATAGTATTAACATAAAACTATCTTCCAAAACTACATTCACCTAAAATTACTCTAACACTATCTTCACCGATGTAGCTGAATCCGTGAATTGCCTAACAATCTTTGAGGGTGCTTCGCCCTCGCTTATGGAATCATCGTCTATCTTCCGCATAGCATAGTCCCAAAGGAGGGCACCATATCTTTGATGGATTAAATTTGCGTCAAATGTTGTTTGTGGAACCAAACCAAAAGTGCTCTGAAACTCTGCGTAAGCCGCGACATACAACCCACAATCCCTGAAAATGTAGATTGAAACAACTAAAAACAATTCATATTATTAGATTGATAAATGATACAATCAAGAGGACTGAATACATACATGCTCCCAGATTTTTGTAGAGGCAGATTTGAAATAAAACAACATCAAAGGGATCAGTTTGTGCCTTGTCACTTTATGCTTAGTCATGAGACCAATCTATGCCTTGCTTATCAGTGTAAAAATCAATTATCGATAGATACAGAGGTACAATCTTAGCAATCTTATCTATCTCAGAAAGCCACATAGGCATCATGACATGCTGATCTGTATAAGTCATATACTTTGATACATCTCTCCTTGAATGAGACAACTGCCAATATCCAATGAAGTTTGTCCTTCAAGTTGATTGACATCAATACATTGTCAACAGTATGCCACAGTACATTAGCTAGCAATCTGTAATCTCTGTAGATGCATTTAACGTGTCTTCAAAATAAATATCTTGTGGGTGTTGATAGGCAAGAATGTCTGTGTCCAGCTTCCTTTGCATTAGCCTAATAATATAACCAATAGAATATATTAATTTAACACCTTATTCAGACGTGTATTCTGTTGATGTATACATATGTTTATGAGTGTATTATAAAAAGATTTCATATGGTGTCATCAATACATAACTAATTCATGTTTTTGAATACATCTAAATACAAAATGCAAAGACACCAGAGTAAGCACAAATTAGTGACGGAAGTTTTGAATACATATATATACATCTACATACAACATGCAAAAGTCATTGTACTAAGTACAAAACAGTGAAGACACTGTTTGAATACTTATGAATACGTCAACATACAATATGCAAAGATCAAAATAATAAGTATAAATACAGTGCATTTAGAATACAATAAATATAACTGCATGCATGGTTCAATTAAAAGAATAGTGAAGGTTGTTATAGAAAATGCATTTAGAAAATCCTAAAAACAAATTTAAAATTGAAATACATGTGTATAAATGTATACTGTAATATGTATGTTACAATATATATGAGTAAACTGAATAATAACAAAAAATGTTTTAATATATGTATTTATATAGTCCTGAATACTTATGTATAAGTGAGTCATATGTATATACTTGTATTTTATAATATGTATGATGTGGTATAGATGATTAATCTGAATAAAATAGCATAAACTAAATTACAATATATATTCTGAATATATTTATATAAATATATACTAAAGAGGTTAAAAAATGTTAACCTCTAAATTCTCGCCAACAACTATATCACTCTGTGTTTGGCTTTGGGATTATCTTGCAAGTTTCCATCAGATGATATTTGAATACCATTATCACGTCTCCCTGTATTTGTTTTCTCCGGTATACCCTTTCTGTATGATGATTGGCTTTAACCTGGTCAGAAAACTTCTTCAAATTTTCATTAATCAATGTTCTTAAGGAAGTGAACTCGCCCATCACCTAATCACTACACAGATAATTAGAGAGGTGTTAGAAAAATATATTAAAGTTAATACATAAACTTTAATGTTTAATATGTGCATACAAAACTCACATAATCTTTGAATGAATTTAGATCCTTCCTCAGAGAAGACACTTAATCTGTTTTAGAATCTGCTGGCTTCTTACCATGCAATGCAGTTTCTTTGATTTCAGATATGCCAGTAGGAGGCATATTGGATTGAGTCTCTGCATTTGAGGGATCTATAATCTGTTGTTATAACTTTTTGTGGGGCGGTGATGAAGATGGACCAACACTTGTATCATGTTTCTTCTTGGGCTGAAGAGGCGGTGTAGGGCTAAAGTCATCCGAATCATCTTCATTTTTGTCTAAACGAGTAGGATTGTTCTCTACATCAACGCCTTATGGAGGAATATGAATAACAACAAGCTCTTATTCGCTTAGTTGGATGTCATTGTAAACAATCTGAAAATCGAAATACACACAAAGTGAACGATCTTTGATGTATGGTTACAAAGTTATGCTCATTGAATTAAATATGTATCTGTAAACTGTTTTCTTTATTCTAATTTATTCAAGTTAATTTGGAAAACAGTGAAATAAGATGTAGGTTGTATGCAACTGTATTTAATATTTATTTCTAACACTGTATTATGTATTCTATAATTTTTGACCTAATTTTGAAACAGGGCCATTGATGTCTCATGCATTGAACTATATTTCAATGAAAATTTCAACAACTGATTTCACAAACATAAAAATATTCTTAAAAAAACATCATCCACTTAACAAATAGTAAATTATCATGTTTCCCTGGTCATTTAACATATCGTTCAATTGAGTATTCTGGGTATCCGGTTATCAACTCGTAGTGCACGGGGTCAACCTTTGAATAACACTAGTAAAACCATACTTGCATGGCGAGAGGCGTCCCAACTACCCTATAGTACTTCTTCTAAGAATCTATATTCTTGCTAATAGATTTAATAAGGTATTTGTTTACCTTGAAAATGGTATTAACAATCATATTTGATTTGTGATTCTAAAAATATGTGATTTATTTCAATACTAGTTGTTAGGCAATAGATATTAAGTGTAAGTAAGGGAGATAAGATAGAGAAACCAATATCGTCACAAGGCAGGGCCTCGAGCTCGTTGGAAATGGGACCTCGAGGTTAGGCTATAATGAACAATGATGCTCGATCGATGAAGGACCAGTGATTTTAGGGGTCTCAAGATAGCCTTTAACGGTGAATAATGAGCAATTAATGAAGAACAATTAATGAACACAATAAATGAGAAGCAATAAATCAGTGAAACAATTGTTGAGCACATTTAGGCAAGAAAACAGATGATGTTCTATTGTATTGAATATTCATGTGTGTTACAAAATGACAAGGGTCCCCTTTATATAGGAAGGGGAATACCAACATAGTATAAGTCTAATTATGACAAGGTAATTATATTGGTACAGTTGTTTAAATGCATATATACCTTTAAATTATGCATCAATTGATATTTTTCACAACTTCTACATTTTTAATTAATTTATCCCAATATTTTATTTATATAAATAATTACAAAATTGCATCACAAACGACTTTATAACATTTTTTATTTAATTTTGCTATTTGTAGTCATATTAAATTAAAATTATTTCACTAATGGCCAGATTTATACTTTTTGGTTACAATTGCAATAACTTCGCAAGTATAGCCCATGCGTACATTGTTGCATTATTTTACCAGAAAATGGCTCAATGTATTTTTAAAATATTGAGTAATTATCTTAAAACTTTTATATGCATGAAAATTATGTTTTATAATTTTTTAGTTATTTTATAAATTAACTTTTATCAATTATTTGGTTATTTAATAAATAGCCCCTTTTATTTTCAGACATAACCCCTTCAAACCAGCTTAAAACCCATTTTAAAAGACAGCCTTATCCCTTTTAGGCCCAATCTGAAAACCCCGACCCAATACCTTGTTTAATCATGGCCGTCGATCTTTTTGGTCAACGGTCCACAAACCCCTTTCCTTAATTAATTCTAAACCTAACCCCCAAACCCTTTCATTCTTCACCAGCCCCTGTCGTCATCATCTCCCTCGTCTCTCAACTTTCGCTCGACCTAACCCTAACCCTAAACGTCGTCACCGGCGTAAACCACCCTTCTATGGTTCTTATATGTCTTCTCCGACCAGATCTGGTCTTCTATACGTCATGGCTCTTTGATTTCTTGAATCCCTGAGAAGATCTCAAGGAACCCAACTGGTTATGGTTTGAAACTTTTGTTTATTAGCCTGTCTTAGGCCATTTTTCCGATTGTGAGTAAGAATTTCTTCTTGTTTTATGATGGATCTATGGGTTCTTGACCTATTCTCTCATCTTTACTACTTTTCTGAAAAAAACTAGTCCATTATTGTCGATTCTTCTCAAATCTGTATAGATCTGGGGTGATTCGAGCACTATTGTGTATTTTCCTTCAAAAATCTCTTGTTTAATTAACTATTCTGACTATTTATCACTCTTTTTAAACTTGGGTTCATCTCAAACTTTTTTTCAATGATTTTTTCTAAGATCTCAATGTTTAGTTAACTACTTTTTCATCTTGACTGATTTTTGCAAGAATATTCTAACCTTAGTTGATTCTATGTGATATACTCGTCTCTTCATTCTTTGCTTCGATTTTGGGTATTTCTGTGATACCAGTCGTGTTAGTTTACTCTATCTTTTGGACTTAAATATTTTTCCTTGTTAAATCCAATATTTTTGTGCTTTTGCCCTAATTAATCTCTATTAGGGTTAGAACCTGTTTTTTCCGACTACGTTCTATATTTCTGTGAGGTCCTAATTGGTTTAATTTCTATTTATGGAATTGGAGTAATTCTTTCCCGAAAATCAGTATTCCTTTGAAGGTTTTGCTGATTACCTTACTCTGTTAAGATTCATGTGTATAGACTTTGTTTGTTTCCTTGTTTATGACATTAATTGGTCATCTCTGCCTTAATTGATTGCCCGTATAATTTTGGGATTCTTACTGATTCTTTATTTGGTATGATTTGGACTCCTTTCCTTAAGTAAACCCCTGTTGTGACCGTTAACCAATTACCCCTAATTAAGGGGTCTATTCCGGATTCCTTTATGTTAATTGATTATGTGACCCTATGATTGCCCTTAATCGACTGACTAATGATTCTTTTACCTCATTTGTGCTACTCCTAAGTGCTATAAATACACTCTTGTTTTACCTCTTAGACACGAACAAATAGTTCAGAATACACACATACTCACACACACACAAATTCTCTCTTCTCTCTTTACTACTTGTGCTAATTGCTTGTCTAGCCGGATGAAAGCCAAGGTTAGACTGTGGAACTCTACTTGCTTTACTTTCTGCGCTTTGCTTCCTTAACTGGTATGTCCCTAGTCCAATTCTGAAACTCTCCTTTATGTGCTCCATGTCTGTTAATCCATGTCTCCTTCTGCACTAATTTAATGGCTTGTGTATTTAGTTGCCCTTCCTATTTACTGCTCTATTTAGCATGCTTAAGTTTTACCCTCTCTTGTTCAAGTATGTAATCAGCATGTCTAGGTCTCATTTGTCTTGATACTTGGCCAGAATGTTTACTTGAGTTCCTATTTACTCCCATCATCTAGTATGCTCATGTTAGTATCATAGACTTCCAATGTATTTGGCTGATCCTAATTAATTCTGTATAGTAGCCCCCTGTCACGACCCAAAACCCGATTCAGGTCGTGATGGCACCTAACGGCGAGGTTAGGCAAGCCAACATATAAATCCTTAGGAGATACTACCCCAGAACTCGATATTCCAGTTATTTACAATTTATAACAAATAAAATGCGGAATATAACAGCGATATGAGGTAGGGCCGTAGATACAAGTTGAGCCACAGCTAGGCCAAATATATACAACCCCGAACCCAAACATAACTACAACAAGAGTGTGCCAGGACTAGTGTCACAGTGTCAACGGGCGGCTACATAGATACAGCAACTGAAATATATATGCAAAAAAATACAAGCCGCAGTCTGGAACAAAAGACTGAGCAAAATGAAACTAGAAGGCTCCAGAGGTGCTGTCAGGATGACGCCAAGAAGACAGCTCACCGTATGGAGCAACACCGCGATCAATATCTATCAGCAGACGGACGACCAGACAGACCAGCCTCAAGACCTGCACAATCAAGTGCAGAAAAAGAAAGAAAGTGCAGCATGAGTACATATAAACAAATATGTACCCAGTGAGTCGAAACTCGTAAAGAGTAGTGACGAGGGGTAGAATATATACTCACTAAGGTCCAGTACATAATAAAGTAAAGTAAAAGCCGAGCAATAAATCATGTTAGAAATACATCAAGTATAAGGACATGTAATCAAAAAACATGTAACTGATCTTAAACATAACCTTTCTTTGTAAACTGACCATGTGTATCACTTGTTTTCCTTCTCATTATATGTGACTATCTTTGCTTGTTATCTCAATTATTCACTTTTCAGTTCTCAGTATCGTTTCTTAACTCACCATCGTACGATCCCAACTCAATTCAATGCTTATGTATGTATATATATATATATAACCGACACGGACAAGACTATTGGCCGAAGTCATAAGGGTGGGTCATAAGGACTGACTCGGTCATAAAGCTCCACACACTCGCGAATCATACCTGCGACTCGTGCGCTGACTCGATAAACCTCCACGCTCGCGAATCATACCTGCGACTCGTGCGCTGATTCGATAAACCTCCACGCTCACGAATCATTCATGCAACTCGTGGGCAAATATCTCTCCCCGCTCGCGAATCATTCATGCGACTCGGGGGCCAATGACATAAATATATATACTCTCCCGATCACGAATCATACCTGTGACTCGGGGCCAATGATGCAAAGTAAAACCCTCCCCGATCACGAATCATACCTGTGACTCGGGGGCCGATGAAAATAGTAGTATAATTCTTTCCTGATCATGATCAAACCTGTGCCTCAGGAGCTGGTAAAATAAGTCTGATTTCTCCCTGTTCACAAATCAAACCTGTGACTCAGGGGCTGATAAAAATAAGTGTAATTCCTCCCTGATCACGAATCAAACCTGTGACTCAGGGGCTAATGAAAATATAAGTTCTCCCCGATCACGAATCATACCTGTGACTCGGGGGCCATGAATGCATGAATGCATATATATGTGAATATGTAGACACCATGGTACCGACTCACCAACGCTCAATGGGATCGGATATTCGCATCTCTCTTGATAGTCAAGGTTAGGATTTTATCTCATATTATCCTCTTTTCACATAATATCACCATGGTGGAATAATTCAAGTACAAGAAGGATTTACAACCACCTTCGTTTCGCTCAACAGCTCATGATTTAGATTTACCTCATTTACTCCGTTCTCTTTATCAATTATATCAGGAGTAACACAATTAATCAATTGATGAAATTCATAATTCTTATCTGAATAATATGTACAATTAATTCAAAGCTATCATAGCTCCATTCCATCATATACCGGAAAATAACTTGTACAAAGCATCAAATAATATATAACAAACATCTAGAACATGCTTGTGGGTCCTACGGCTACCCAACATACAGTATAGATGCCACGTACAGACTCTCGTCACGTGGTACACACGCAGCCCCCTCAACAATCACAATTAGAAACAAGGAGCCTAGGGGACATTTCCCCCTTACAAAGTTTGGAAAGGAGACTCACCTGGACAAGTACTCCTCCGGTCAACGGACCAATCAACAAGACGAACGAATCCTCCGAATCACCATTGATGGCTCGCAACTAGCCATAAACACATAATTTTATCAATTTAGGAAGAATCGAGGAGTATTTATCAAGGATTTTTCCTAAAAACACATTCTTGACATACTTGGCAAATTCAACTCCGAGCCTTGGCGTCCGGAAAATTATAATTCTTGAGAAAATGCNATATTCTCCCCAACAATTTCTTATGAATTTCTATGAATCTGGAAGTGGAAATTCACAAAGAATTGAAGAAATTAACATGCGGAGGCCAAAGAATCACTTACCTGAGGTAATTAGGCTGAAATCATGTTCTAGAGCTCTTGGGGTATGCAACAATGGAGGAAAAATCTGTTTTTGGGAAGAAGATTCACGAAATGGGCTATTTATAGGACTGCTCAGCAGTTTCCGCACCTGCGACCTTTGGATCACAAGTGCGGACTCGCACCTGCGACCTTTGGATCACAAGTGCGGACTCGCACCTGCGGGAAATGGGCCGCGCTTGCGAGAACAAGGCCGCTCCTGCGGCTGGAGCCGCACCTGCGATGGGAAGGCCACTGCTGCGAGCCTCGCGCCTGCGGCTCATTGACCGCAGGTGCGGTCACACCAGAAAATTCCCACCAACTATGCAAATTGCTGCTTTTTGACCCCGATTTGGGTCCGAGGGACCTCTGGGCCCACCCGAGCCCTTGACAAATTATACCAACAAGTCCCAAATCACATGACGGACTTGCTCGAGCTCCCAGAACACTAAACACATCATTCAAACTAGAAATCACTCTCCAAAACCCCTTAGTTTCAAACTTAGGATTTCAAGAAAATTCAAATGGCTCATCAATATGCCGAACGGGTCTATACTGCTCGGAATGACCCCAAATTTTGCGGACAAGTCATAAATGACTATACAGAACCATTCGGACCATGATATCACGAGGTCCAATTCCAGGCTGAACTCCAAATCTTATGAAATCCTAAATTCCAGTTCAGGTGCCGAAATACTCCCGGGTCATCAGAAACCCGAGGAGAACACACTCCCAAGTTCGAAATCATCATCCAAAGCTACTGGATCTGTCAGAACTCGATTCCGAGGTCATTTGCTAAAAATGCTGCTCGGAACCAAAATTTGCTGAATAGGCTAGCCTTCAGGAACCAAGTGTTCCTGAACTGGCCAAATCACTTCTGAATCTCGAACTACCTGCCCACACAAGTCATAAGGCACGGGTAGTCACTATGGAAAGAGTCATTCACGGGAACGGAGTCCCAACACACAAAACGACCGTCTGGGTCATTACACCCCCCGTCTTAAACATGACCATTCTCATATTCTGACTCTATGTTTTACTATCCATTACCATTTTAATTTCGAGCATGATTCCTTTGTTGATTCTTTGAAGCAATAGTTCTGTGTTTTGATTGTCAATCATTTCCTATTTGTTCTGTGTGCTTGCTGGTCAATGTGTTTCCCCTATTTACCTTGTTCATGTGTTTCTTATTTAAGTCTCTATGTTCCTAATCCCCTGATCTCTTATTGTAAACTTGTTTGCCTTCACCTAGAAACAAGTAATAAATGGTTCTGAATCTGGGCACTCTAAGTTCTGTGGTTATGTGGTTGTTTGGTGAATTTTTGTTATTCTCAGAATTGCATCCAAAAACTGTTTTCACCCTTAGAATTTTTTCAAAACTGTTTCTATTCCTGAAAACCTTTTTCACTCCTAAAATATATTCTATACTATTTTACTAAGTTCTTTCAAAACTATGTCAAGCACTCTCACTTCTTCTCTTAGATTACTTAAGGTCTGCCCCTCCGGTGTGTGTACTGCCTAGCAATCCATGAGATTCCTCCGAACTCTAGCCCTTCCACATTGCACATAACCAGTTCTCTACTTAATAGAGGGTCTTGGTGTAAGTATTGCCCGGGATCCCTGAGGTCCTTAGGGAACTTTGACACACCAGGACACCCTATTGGCTGTGAGACTTTGGCATCCTAGACTATTTTGAAGGCCTGGTGTCTCCAGGTTCACTTTTGGCCTATTTTAGTCTACCTATAGCATAGCTTATATTCTTTATGTAATTCATTCATTCCTGGTCTGTAATAACAACCTTTGTAAACAGATATTGGGGAAATTAGTAAAAGGGGAGGGATTCATATATGATTTTTGTGGGGAAACCGGGTAGAAATCATGCTTTAGGTTTATATTGTGTTTATTTGCATTAGACATCATGCCTTAGGTTTATACGGTGTTTACTTGTATTAGAAATCCTTCTTTAGGTCTATATTATGTTTACCATGCTTTTAGATCACTTGGCCTGCTAGAAAATATGTTATAGGCTCATCACTTCACGAATTTCTGCTTCTGCATAAGTCATAATGACCTAGAAATCCTATTATTAAGATACTGCTGCCATTTTGCCTAATAAAATGCCCATTCTTTGTGCATTAGAAATCCTGCTTTAGGGCTGTATTTGCATTCGCTAGAAATCATGTCTATATTGCCTAAATCAGTAACTATCCCGTCTATAAAGATATTTAAAAACAATACCAACACATAGACACCATGTTATAGGGTAAATATGTATGAAACCAGTTTCGTGATGATCAACACCTAGACAAGCATGTTTATAGGACGTATTAAAACTCCAACTGTTTGCTTTCCTGTAGTCAACTTCGAGAATTTTGTTTGCATTTTCAGAAAACATGTTAAAGGGTATCCCAGAAATGCGCCCAGGACAGCCTTAGGTAATTAAAGTCTTATAAAACTATAAATAATTGTGCTTTGCTTATTTGTGATTGCCCAGATTCAACAGGAACTAAAATCAGTAGGCAAATTGATTAGGTTTCTGTCACTTCGCCTTAACACAATGCTGGATATTCTCTGCTTGTCATGCTCACTTAGATATCCTGTTCTAGGACCTTTCTGAAATACCTAAAACATGTTGTTTCAGACGTGCTAATTATCTATTTATGTGTGGAGGTAAACATTAGCCCCTTTAATTGTTGTTTACTTGACAGTCCTGTTTGTTTTTTGTTGTCGCTTAGATTTTCCCTTTTAATCACCTTAGGAGGGTCTAGAACTGCCTAAAATTAGAGGTCCTAAATACCTTCGGGACCACAAGGAAGGGACGGGTAATGCACATATAGAGTTCGTTAATCAAAACCGCTTATATAACCGCTAAGGGGAGGGTAATTAGGTAGTAAAAGGATATGATGACATGTGCGCTAATACCACGTGCAGCCCCTCTAGTTGAGGAAGGATTACTGGGAATTGTTCAGATATGATCCTATAGGCTAACAAACCTAGGATTTCCCTTGTCTTATTTACATATGTGTGCTTAGGCTGCTTATCTATTAAAATTCCTCTATCCTTTTGACATATGTGTGCTTAGACTGATTATCTGTTAAATGACTAATTCAGAAAAGTAAGTTTGGTCGGGACCCACCGTTGTGGACCTCGAGGGGTTCCTAACACCTTCCTCTCAAGGTAATTTCAATCCCTTACCCAATCTCTGGTAACGCAAACCAATTTTATGAGTTACTTGCAATAGGTGCCCTAACGCACATTAATCTATTAGGTGGCGACTTTTAAACTTCTTGTACTCCTTGACCAAAAGAAAACGAGTTGTTCAAAATGAATGTCGAAACCCTGACTCGCGCTGCAAGATGGAAAAAGGGGGCACGATAGCATGACGACTCCGCTGGGTAATCTAGGCTTTTACCATAACAAATTGCTTTGTGAATTAGTTTGAACGTGCCTTAATTTATTAATAATTGCATCCTTTACCTTTCCCCTATGTGAACTTAACTGTTTATTTTTCAAGTATTTATTCCCTCAATACGAAACTGACTTGTTTCTTTGTTTTCCTTCTTAACTGTCTTTCAATTATAAATGTTTTATTTATCGTTTTCATAAAGTGTAAATACATGACAACATGCTATTTATTGCTGCCTAAATCATGCTCAACATCATATTTCACTCGTGCCTAAACAATCATATAGCAACGCTTGATGAGTGGTTGCGCTCTTCCAATTTATTACCCTTAAATTCAGAAAGGCTTATTTGCGGTAAAACTAGTCGATCAGCGAAGCAGTCGATGGTTCCGTTCCTTTCCCCCTCAAGTTGTCCTCTTGAGGGTACCCGTCTAGATCCCCATAGTAACTTTACTATTATTATAACCGTGCATGCATCATGGTAAAACCTAGCCGGGTTAATGTGTTGTCTGCATAATAACCATTTAAGACAAGCCTTATCCAAAGTCCATCGCGGTTTCCATAATCCCAAAGGACGCAACCACGTTTCGTGCATTAATTTGGAGAAATAAATGCCAATATGCTAATCATGAATGTATAAATAGTCGAATCGGGTGGGGGAGTAAGGTCTAACCTTTTGTTTTGCAGAAAATGAGGCACGAGGTCCACAGATTCAGCGTGCTCAGCAACATTCCACCATTGCTACTAGATTGGTGGGAGTATGTTTCCTCAAGTAACAAGAAACATGTGAGAAAATACTTGGGCCATTTACCTTCCCTGCTAAATATTCAACGAAATAATATGCTGATCGAAGCCGCAACTCTGTTCTGGGATAGTGAGAGGTCCGTGTTCCATTTCAGGGATATAGAAATGACACCACTCCTGGAAGAAATTGGGGGATTTGTTGGACTACCTTGGGACATCCCTGGGCTATTGGTACATGAGAACCGCACTGGTAAAGGGTTCCTAAAGATGATGGGTTTGAATAAAAATGCTGACTTGGAGTGCTTGAAGAAATCCTATATACCCTTCGAATATTTGTACGAAAGATACGACCATAGCAAGTCTTATCGTACATTCCATGATGAATTTTCTATCACTTCTCTGGGTCACATCCACCGCATAATGTTCGTGTTCGTTGTGTGCTTCTTGGGCCTAATAGTGTTCCCGATGAAAAGGGAAAGAATCCATACTAGAATGGCCATGGTCGCCAAGACCTTAATGGATGGAATTGAGGGACAAACATACATTATAGTCCCTACGATCATAACCGACATCTATAGGGCTCTGGACCGCTATCAAAAAGGGATTAAGCATTTCAAGGGTTGTAATCTGCTGCAACAATTGTGGTTATTACAACATCTTCAAAAGGGTCATTATCGCCAAGAATTTCCGCAAAGGGATTGGAACGATCACATTTCCTTCCATCACTCTAAGCGGATGACTTACATTCCGGACAAGTTTGCCTAATCAGAAAGTCCCAAAGAATGGGTAGAGTTATTCGACAATCAAACTGAGGAACAAGTACAATGGATGTTTGAATGGTTCCCAACTGACGAGTTCATCATCAGGTCCAGGGACGCTCCTCACTTAGTGTTGATTGAGTTGAGAGGAATACACCCTTATGTCCCCATCCGAGTTATGAGGCAAGCAGGCAGGAAGCAGGTTGTACCAAGGGTTGCAAAGATGATCCACTTCAGAGCAGAATTTCAAGACAACGACATCCCTTACAAGTGCCAAGCTCAGCATATGTGGCACTGCAAGATCATCGTGGAGAAGAACACCATTGAGCCATATAGGTATCACGTTGGGTGTGCACCTCTCTACGCAGCATGGTTAGAAGAAAACTTAGATGGGATAGTGAGGCCAGGAACCGGTCGACGAAATTGGATCATATATGAAGATGCCGAGGCTCAAGTCAAATACAACAGACAACGCAATAGGGTTCATGACTCTATGAATGAGCATCGGGAAATACATGATACAAACATGAGGCTGATCAAAGAATGGAAGGAAATGTCTATCACCTCCAATAGGAGATTAGAGTATATGGAGCGAGGCTTGGTGGAGCTGGAAGGTAAAATAATAAAGAGGATCAAAGACTTCCAGAGTGCTAAAGGAAGCGAGGGAGGACACTTGGCTAGATCCTACCTGCTGCTGGGTCTGCGCGAGCCGGGGAACCTGGTTGATGGAGTCAGGAAGATCGAGGCTGGGGAAGGTCCTTCTGGGACCAAGTAGGCTATATTTATTTGCTTTACTAAATGTAATAAGGCCAAGTGCCAGTATTGGCTTATCTTTATTATTATCTTAGTGTCGTTTCGGGATTCGTCTATTTTTATATTAATGAAATGAGGCATTTACTAGCATCTAAATTTCTCCAAATCAACTTGTTGCTAGGTCTATCTCGGGTACAACGAGGCTCCCAAATTAGGACGCGAATTTATATTCCTGCAATTTGTGCTTTAAATACTACAAAGTACTTTTATCAAAACCTTTACTGACTTGGCTACCTTTTGTTTTTATTTTCTTTCTTTATTCCCATTCCCCAAAGGTTGGTTCGTGCATACTGGCATCATCAGCTTATCGCACAAGATCCAGGGGCCCTCCACCTTCTCCTCCTCCTAGTCCACCAAAAGGTAAGGGAAAAGAGAAGATGGAAGATTTGAACAACACCAGAAAGGAAAACAACACACGGGTTGAACATGCAGAAACTTCTAAGGGTAGGGGTACTCAGGCCCCAAATGATGCAGTTTCACTCCTTGAACAAAAACTACTAGAACTCCAGGGTGAGCTCGAGCATGTACGGAATGTGGAAAACCTATCCTTCTCACTTAGCGTCCCATAAGTCAGTCATCCAAATAACCAGAACCCTGCACCTCCTCAAAACACACCCAACAAGCGCCCACAAAATCCTCCGGCACCTCACCATTACGTAACTCCACCACAAAATCAAACTACCCCACCACAGTACCAGCCAAACACCTACCACACTCCACAAAACACACCACCAGTCATTCCTGAACCCCAGAATTCCACCAACGATCACCACTATACTCAAACTCCATGTCACCAAAACAATCCCATATATGTGGAGACCCTACCTCACTCCACTCAACCCATCTTCTATGCACCAGAATACGCTGAGAAGGACATGCTCATTAAGAACCTGGCCGAGGAGGTCAAGAAATTGACCACCCGAGTTTAAGGCGTAGAAGGAGGAAAAAGGATAGAAGGTCTGAACTTTTAATACCTATGCATACAGCCGGATGTAGAACTGCCATAGGGTTACAAACCTCCCATGTTCGAGATGTTTGACGGTATAGGTGATCCCAGATTTCATCTAAGAACCTATTGTGATAAGCTCGTCGGGGTCGAAAAGGATAAAAAGATCCGGATGAAGATTTTTATGAGGAGTATTAAGGGAGATGCTTTGTCCTGGTACATTAGCCAGGATCCTAATAAATGGTCCAGTTAGGTGTGTATGACGTCTGACTTCATGGACCGATTCTGGTTCAACACGGAGAATGCACTAGATGTTTTATACATTCAGAATCTCAAGAAGAAGCCTACTGAGACCTTCCGCGAGTATACTAATCGTTGGAGGGCGGAAGCAGTCAAAGTTAGACCGGCATTGGACGAGGAACAGATGAACAAGTTCTTCGTTAGAGCGCATGATCCGCAATACTATGAGTGGTTGATGGTTATTGAAAACCATAAGTTCTCAAACATCATCAAACTTGGTGAAAGGATCGAAGAAGGCATCAAAAGTGGGATGGTCACAAACATTGAGGCACTGCAAGCAACTAATAAAGCATTAAAGTCAGGAGGTATTTCTAAGAAAAAGTAAGTGGGAGTAGTAATGGTTTCCCAAGGACCCAAAACTCCACTGCTATATCAAACCTCTCCATTAACGTACCAAGCACCTCCATCCACATATCAACCATCACCTCCATCCACATATCAATCATCACCTCTACCCACATATCAACCATCACCTCTACCCACATATTAACCATCACCTCCCAGATATTCCCAACCAGCCACTGCCTACCACACATATAATTCTCAACCATCTCATTTTCAATCACCTCAAACCCGTCAAAACTTCCCAAGACCACGACATAACTTTGACTGTATCCCACCCAAACAATATACTGCCATAGCTGAACCCATCGGCCAGCTACATGAAAGGTTCAAAGCTGCTGCTTTCGTCACTCCCATCTGGCTGTGGCCACGGAAAACTCATCCCAATGGGTTAACCCAAATAAGACTTGTGCATGCCATTCGGTCAAAAAAGGGCACACCATCGACGAATGTCGAACATTGAAAGACAAGATCCATGCCTTGATCGACAACAAAATCAGCCAGGCAAAGGAGGTTACGACTAATGTCCGCAATAACCCCTCCCATATCATAGGGGTGAAGGCGTCAATATGATAGAGATGGATGAAGAATGGGATCCGGAGGGATCAATCGGACTTATCAAAGAGGGTGACGACCCCAAGAAGCCAACAGTCACACTCAATTCCATTATACTGCAGATACATCCACCAGTAGAGGTTGAGGTAACCGCATTAGTCCTATTTGAGGTTGAAGTAGCACCTCCTGTAACTGTACCTATTCCATTTGAGGTGAAGGTAGCCACGCCATTCACGGTGATAGTATCAACCACACCGCCTTTCTACACCAAGGTTGTACCCTGGGATTATGTGGCCGAAGCTAGAAGAAAAGGGAAAACAAAAATAGAAGAATTCCGTGTTGCGCAAGGGATGACTGGGACAGGAAGGGTCTACACACCTGAGCATTTGGGAGAGTCCAGCAAATAGGCCTCTAACAGACCTCCTGTTATTGAAACAGACCCAGATGATCTTTGGAGGAAAGTGCAAGCAAGGGAGTACTCAGTCATCGATCATCTGAACAAGACTCGTGCTTAGATATTTATCTTGTCGCTGCTGCAGAATTCAGAAGCACATAGGAGCACTCTGATGAAAGTATTGAACAAAGCATATGTGCCAAATAACATCACGAGCGGAGAAATTGCTAATATGGTGGGGCATGTACTAGAAAGTAACAAGATCACTTTCCACGAGGATACCTGCCACCTGAAGGTTTGAGTCACAATAAAGCACTTCATATAACAATGCAATGCAAAGACTACTTCATTACCAGGGTTCTGATCGATGGAGGATCCAACCTTAATATTTGCCCATTGACAACACTGAAGAGGTTGGGCAAGGGCCTATAAGAAATACGAGAAGGGACCATGAATATGAAGGCATTTGACGAGTCTTAGAGGGATACCATCGAGGAAATCCATCTTTGTCTACAGATGGGGCCTACATGGTTTGATGTCGAGTTTTAGGTGCTAGACAAATCTACATCCTACAATATGTTATTGGGACGACCATTGATACATGCCGCTGGGGCTGTGGCATCCACTTTCCATCAAGCAGTGAAGTTCGAGCGGAACTATCAAGTATTTATTATGCATGGAGATGAGAGAAACCTCATTTACAACCGTCAAACTATCCCGGTGGTTGAGAATAGAAGAAGGCTCGGTGGAGAAACTTATCATCACATCGAGCGGGTCAATGCAATCGACAAACATAAAAGGAGGGATAGCAAGATAGAAATCATGATGAAATAGAGAGGGTATGAGCCTGACAAGGGTCTCGGCAAAAATCTTCAGGGCATTCCAAGCCAATACAACCGAAGCGTCATTGCACTACTTTTGGCCTGGGATACCGATACACTTGGCAAGAGTATAAAAACTGGTCGCCACCATGGTGTGGTCCGTATTATCCATTGGAGCAGCTTATACCGCACTTGAGTCAGACTTTCCAGCAGACCGACGTCATATGGGTTTCAGAGGAGGAGGAAGCACTGGCAGCCTTAAGGAACTTGTTCTTGGAGGATGATTACATAGACTGTTGTGTAATTGTTAAGGAGGAGGAGGAGCAAGGCCCTACCATCCGAGCTATGGAGAAAGGATCAGTCCTCAAGAATCGGACTATCGGACCATCTAGGGCCTGACGAGTCCCAGGGTAGCAAGGCTGAACAACATTGTTTAATTGTTTTTAAGAAAATGATTTCCCTTTTGCAGTTTGTTTTAAATAAAATCTCAAGTGTTCCAAAAACGTTGTTTAAATTATTGAAAATCGCTTTTATGCTTCAATGAATCGATATTTATTATTACCATTTTCCTCTCATATCTTTATCTATACAGCATTACTATTTCCTGTCTTGATAAACCGACGACTGTGACATGTAATGAGGTAACACAACAATAGGATAGTGATTCGGAAGAAGAAGATGTCATACCCGAGGAAATCGTCAGAGAAGTAGAAGACTTTAAGAACAAGCCTAAGTTCAACCTGGACGAAGTAGAAATAATCAACTTGGGAGATTCCAAGACCGTCAAGGAAACCCGCATCAGCATTCACTTATCGCCATCTGAAAAAGAAGAGTACACACAGTTTTTGAAAGAGTATGAGGACATCTTTGCATGGTCGTACGATGACATGACCGGGTTAAGTACATCCATTGTGTCTCAGAAATTTCCCACAAACCCAATGTGTCCGCCAATATTTCCACCAGCAGAAGCTCCGAAAATTCAAGCCTAATATGAGTCTGAAAATCAAGGAGGAAATCACTAAGAAAATCAAGGCCAAGGTCCTTAGGGTGGTTTAATACCCAACTTGATTAGCCAACATCGTGCCAGTTCCGAATAAGGATGGGAAGGTCAGGGTTTGTGTCGATTATCGGGATCTCAATAGAGCCAGCCCAAAGGATTCCAAACATACAAATCTTGATAGACAATTATGCCAAACATGAACTCCAGTCATTTGTAGATTGTTTTGCCGACTACCATCAGATTTGGATGGACGAAGAGGATGCTGAGAAAATAGATTTCATTACCCCATAGGGGTTTACTGCTACAAGATGATGTTATTTGGCCTAAAGTATGATGGGGCCACCTACATGAGGGCTATGACTACCATCTTTCATGACATGATACATAAAGAGATAGAGGTGTATGTGGATGACGTCATCATTAAATCCAAGAAAGCCATATATCATATAGCAGATTTGAGGAAGTTATTCGACAGGCTGCGGAAATACGCTTGAAACTAAATCCCGCAAAATGTGCATTTGGGGTTCCTGCCAAAAAGTTACTTGGGTTCATCGTCAGCCGCCGAGGGATAGAACTGGATCCATCAAAAGTCAAATCCATCCAGGAGCTGCCACCGCCGAAGAGTAAAAAGGACGTAACGAGTTTCTTGGGACGGCTAAATTACATCAGCCGGTTCATAGCCAAGTCCACAGTTATATGTGATCCGATTTTCAAGATGTTGAAGACAGATGTTGCAACTAGTTGGACCAAAGATTGTCAATGGGATTTCGACAAGATCAATGAGTATTTATCAACGCCACCAGTTTTGGTCCAGCAAGAGCCAGATAGACCTATGCTACTCTACCTTGTAGTACTAGATGGAGCTTTTGGCTGTGTTCTGGGGAAACACGATGAGACCATGAGAAAGGAAAATGCTATCTATTACCTGAGTAAGAAGTTCACTTTATATGAAGCGCGTTACTCTCTGTTGGAACGTACCTGTTGCGCTCTGACCTGGATAACTCAGAAGCTGAGGCACTACTTCTGTGCTGACACAACATACCTTATACAAAGAATGGATCCCTTGAAGTATATATTTCAGAAGCCCATGCCCACTAGCAAGCTGGTTAAGTGAAAAATCCTGTTGAGTGAGTTCGACATCGTTTATGTGACTCAGAAAGCAGTCAAGGGACAGGCCCTTGAAGATCATCTTGCTGAGAACCCTGTGGAAGGAGAATACGAACCCCTGAAAATGTGTTTTCCCGATGAAGAGGTACTATTCGTAGGAGAAGACATTGTTGAGACATACAATGGTTAGAGTTTGTTCTTTGACGGGGCGACAAATCTCAAAGGAGTCGGCATTGGAGCTGTCTTGGTATCGGAAACTGGACAACATTATCTGGTATCTGCTAAACTCAGATTTCCCTGCACCAAAAACATGTCAGAGTATGAAGATTGCATACTGGTACTCAACATGGCCATCAACATGAATATTCAAGAGCTATGGTAATCGGTGATTCAGATTTGATTGTGCACCAGGTACAAGGAGAATGGGCCACCAAGAATTCCAAGATATTGCCATATCTGCACAATGTGAAGGAATTGAGAAAGAGGTTCACGGAGATCAAGTTTCGGCATGTTCCCAGAATCCAGAATGAGTTTGCCTACGCATTGGCCACTTTGTCATCCATGAAACATCTACACAAGAACTTCATTGATCCTATCCCAGTAAGGATCCATAGCTAGCTGGCGTATTATGCCTATGTTGAAGAAGAAACAGACAGGAAGCCTTGGTTCAACGATATCAAAGAATATTTTTCAAAAGGAGAATACCCAAAGCCTGCAAATCATACTCAGAAACATACGCTTCGGAGGTTGTCCAACAATTTCTTCCACACTAGAGGAACCCTGTACAGAAGAACTCCATATTTGGGATTACTAAGGTATGTCGATGCAAAAGAAGCTTCTAAACTACTTGAGGAGATACATGTTGGGGCTTGCGGCCCGCATATGAATGGCTTTGTGTTAGCCAAAAGGATACTTAGGGCCGGTTATTTCTGTATGACCATGGAGACAAATTGCATTCATTATGTCTGAACATGCTACCAAGGTCAAATAGATGCATATATGATAAAAGTGCCACCAAATGAGCTCAATGGAACTAGCTCACCTTGGCCATTCACCGCATAGGGAATGGATGTCAATGGTCCAATCGAGCCCACAGCCTCAAATAGGCACCGATTCATCTTGGTAGCTATTGATTACTTCACCAATTGGGTCGAAGCACCATCTTACAAGGCAGTGACTAAGAAAATCGTGGCAGATTTTGTCCGCGACTGGATCGTTTGTCGGTTCGGAGTTCTATAATCAATCATCACCGACAATGCCTCCAATCTCAATAGTGCTATGATGAAGTCCAGGCGTGAGACTTTCAAAATCAAGCACAAGAATTCCACGTCCTATAGACCTTAGATGAACAGAGCTGTAGAAACTGCCAACAAGAACATTAAGAAGATACTGAGAAAGATGGTAGAAAATCACAAATAGTGGCACAAAAAGCTGCCATTCGCTTTATTGGGATACCGCACCACGGTCCGCACATCAACCGGGGCAACTCCCTACTTGCTGGTTTATGGTACGGAAGTTGTTATCCCTACTGAAGTGGAGATTTCCTCCTTGAGGATCATACAAGAAGTTGAGCTCAGCGATGCAGAATTGATAAGGAGCCGTTATGAGTAGCTAGCCCTCATAGACGGAAAAAGGATGAATGCAGCTTGTCATGAGCAACTAGATCAGAACAGAATGTCCAGAGCCTTCAACGAAAGAGTCAAGCCAGACAGTTCACACTGGGGCAACTAGTGGTGAAGAAGATCTTTCCGCATCAGGATGAAGCGAAAAAGAAATTCTGCCCCAACTGGAAAGGCCCTTACATGGTCCACATGGTATTGACAGGAGGATCTCTCATACTTGCATAAATGGACGGAGATGTCTTGCCAAAACCGATCAACTCTGATGCAATAAAGCGATACTAGGTGTAATTCTTTATGTTTTCCTCATATGATGTAAATTGAACTATGCTTGACCTGATTCCCATTTAAGAGGGTATACGTAGGCACCCCTTTGGGTTTGGTCACAATTCAATAAAAATATTATTCTCCTCCACAGTCAGAAATTGGGGCAAAATTTTGAGGAGGACCCTAAAAATTCCCAAGCAAGTTCAGCCGATTGCAGCATGTACAACAGTCATAGATGTCTATCCATCTTACTGTGGCAGATATTTGAGGAGGACCCTCAAAATTCTATAGTAGGAGAGGTTGCAATAGCTCAGATCATGTCACAGTCACTAATTCATCTAACCAATTTCTAAAATAATACCATTTACTATGTCTTTTAAAATTATGCATGCTTGCTTGTAAAATGACTATGTTTAGAAAATGCTACCCCCAATGATTTGAAGGAAATCTTCAGGCCAAGCAAAGCAAGCCGAGCAAGCCGATGGAGGCACGAACAGAACTCTCCTCCCTTTTACAGAACTCACAAATTTTCTTTGGTTCTAGTAACGGAGAATAGACATGCCTCGAAGTCACAATCTTCATAACAACAGCGATGCTGAAATCTAGTACCAGCTAAGAAAACTCTGCTATCATCTGCTATTTATTCCATTTTTCCTACATAAGGCTAAGCACTGCCTTCATCTTGCATGGGACTAAGCCCTGTTCCGCATCTTGCATGAGACTAAGCTATGTCTCCATATCTGCATGAGGCTAAGCCCTGCCTCCATATTTGCATAAGGCTAAGCTCTACCTTCATCTTGCATGGGACTAAGCCTTGTCCCATATTTTGCATGAGACTAAGCTTCGTCTCCATATCTGCATAACGCTAAGCCTTGCCTCCGAATTTGCATAAGGCTAAGCTCTGCCTTCATTTGCATAGGACTAAGCCCTGTCCCGCATCTTGCATGAGACTAAGCTTTGTCTCCATCTGCATGAGGCTAAGCCCTAAATCCATATTTGCATAAGGCTAAGCTCTACCTTCATTTGCATGGGACTAAGCCATGTCCCGCATCTTGCATGAGACTAAGCTTTATCTCTATCTGCATGAGGCTAAGCCCTACCTCCATATATGCATAAGGCTACGCTCTGCCTTCATTTGCATGGGACTAAGCCTTGTCCCGCATCTTGCATGAGACTAAGCTCTGTCTCCATATCCGCATGAGGCTAAGCCCTGCCTCCATATTTGCATAAGGCTAAGCTCTACCTTCATCTTGCATGGGACTAAGCCTTGTCCCATATCTTGCATGAGACTAAGCTCTGTCCCCATATCAGCATGAGGCTAAGTCATGCCTCCATATTTGCATATGGCTAAGCTCTGCCTTCATATTGCATGGGAATAAGCCTTGTCCCAAATCTTGCATGCGGCTAAGCCCTGCCTCCTATGTGCATAATACCAATCATTATCTTTTTATTTGCCGAGACTAAGCACCGTCACTTTGGAACTATCTATTTGCTCCCCTTTCGGGCTAAGCTCTGCCCTCAACCTCACACGACTAAGTCTTGTCTTGCGTATTTTAGCATCATGTTATTGCATCTCATGGGCTGAAATATTGCCAACTTTTCCAAAGGCGTCATTGTCTAAAGGCACCATCCTCATAGCCGGAAGACACCATGTCATGGCCCGAGGAACTCTCAAATTTGCATATAATTATTCAAAGGCGTCATGGTTCGGAGGCATCATTTTCTTGGCCCGAGAACACCATTTCATGGCATTCGAATCACTCACTGAACAATTTATTGGCCCCAGACATCATGATCTAAGGACGTCATCCTCAACCGTCCGAAGACAATTCTCATGATCTAAAGGGAACCTCCATCTTGTTTAAATATCCGCAAAAATATACGCTTGCAGTACCTTTTACTTGCAAGTGACCCGATAAGCAACCGGTACCGCAACAGGAGCAATCCCGCTCCAGTTCTTTCAAATTATCTCAAAACCTGACCGCTCACCATAACCATTTTGTTCACCTATTCCAAAACCTCGTGTCCGTTCTTGTGATGACTTCATCGGTATATTCCGCCGAATAATCCAGAACTACACACACACAAAAGTTCTCTCTTCTTTCTTTACTACTTGTGCTAATTGCTTGTCTAGCCGGGTGAAAGCCAAGGCTAGACTGTGGAACTCTACTTGCTTTACTTTCTGCACTTTGCTTCCTTAACTGGTATGTCCCTAGTTCAATTCTCAAACTCAACTCTATGTGCTCCATGTCTCCTTCTGCACTAATTTAATGGCTTATGTATTTAGTTGTCCTTCCTATTTATTGCTTTATTCGGCCTGATTAAGTATAACCCTCTCTTGTTCAAGTATGTAATCAACATGTCTAGGTCTCATTTGTCTTGATACTTGGCCACCATGTTTACTTGAGTTCCTATTTACTCCCATCATCTAGTATGCTCATGTTAGTATCATAGACTTCCAATGTATTTGGTTGATCTTAATTACCTATGTATAGTAGACCCTCGTCTTAAACATGACCATTCTCATATTATGACTCTATGTTTTATTATCCATTACAATTTTAATTTCGAGCATGATTCCTTTGTTGATACTTTGAAGCAGTAGTTTTGTGTTCTGAATGTCAATCACTTCCTATTTGTTTTGTGTACTTGTTGTTCAAAGTGCTTCCCCATTTACCCTGTTCATGTGTTTTTGATTTAAGTCTCTATGTTCCCAATCCCCTGATCCCTGATTGTAAACTTGTTTGCCTTCACCTAGAAACAAGTAATAAATGGTTCTGCATATGGGCACTCTAAGTTCATTAGTTATGTGGTTGTTTGCTAAATTTTTGTTCTTCTCAGAATTGCTTCCAAACAGTTTTAACTCTTAGCATTTCTTCAAAACTGTTTCTATTCCTGAAAACATTTTTCACTCCTGAAATCTTTACCTCTGTACTATTTCTATTATGTTCTTTCAAAACGATGTCAAGCACTCTCACTTCTGATCTTAGATTACTTAAGTGCTGCCCTTCCAGTGTGTGTACTACCTAGGAATCCATGAGATTCCTCTAAACTCTGGCACATTGGGGTTGGCCCTTCCACACTACACATAACCAGTTCTCTACTTAAGAGAGGGTCTTGGTGTGAGCATTGCCCGGGATCCTTGAGGTCCTTAGGGAAATTTGACACACCACGACACCCTATTGGCTTTGCGACTTTGGCATCCTGGACTATTTTGAAGGCTTGGTGTCTCCAGGTTCATTTGGGCATATTTTAGGCTCCCTATAGCATAGCTTATATTCATTATATAAGTCATTCATTTCTGGTATGTAATAACAAACTTTGTAAACGGATATTGGGGAAATTAGTAAAAGGGGAGGGATTCATATATGATTTTTGTGGTGAAATCGAGTAGAAATCATGCTTTAGGTTTATATTGTGTTTACTTGCATTAGACATCATGCCTTAGGTTTATACGGTGTTTACTTACATTTAGAAATCCTGCTTTAGGTCTATATTATGTTTACCATGCTTTTAGATCACTTGGTCTGCTAGAAAACATGTTATAGGCTCATCACTTCATGAAATTTTGCTTCTGCATAAGTCATAATCACCTAGAAATCTTGTTATTAAGATACTGCTGCAATTCTGCCTAATGAAATAGCCATTCTCTATGTGCATTAGAAATCCTTCTTTAGGACTGTATTTGCATTCGCTTTAAATCATGTCTATATCTCTTAAATCAGTAACTATCCCATCTATAAAGATGCTTAAAAACAATCCCAACACATAAGACACCATGTTATAGGGTATATATATATGAAACCAGTATTGTGATGATCAACACCTAGACAAACATGTTTATTGGACGTATTAAAACTCAAACTGTTTGCTTTCCTTTAGTCAATTTCCAGAATTTTGTTTGCATTTTCAGACAGCATGTTATAGGGTATCCCAGAAACGCGCCTAGGCAAGCCTTAGGTAATTAAAGTCTTATAAAACTGTAAAAAATTGTGCTTTTCTTATTTGTGATTGACCGGATTCAACGGGAACTAAAATCAATAGGTAAACTGATTAGGTTTCTATCACTTAGCGTTAACACAATGCTGCATGTTCTCTGCTTGTCATGTTCAACTAGATTTCCTGTTCTAAGACCTTTATGAAATACCTAAAACTTGTTGTTTGAGACGTGCTAATTATCTGTTTATATGTGGAGGTAAACATAAGCCCCTTTAATTGTTGTTTACTTGACAGTCCTATTTGTTCTTTGTTGTCATTTAGATTTTCCCTTTGAAACACCTTAGGAGGGTCTAGAACTACCTAAAATTAGAGGTCCTAAACACCTCCGGTACAACAAGGAAGGTACGGGTAATGCACGCATAGAGTTCGTTAATCAAAACCGCTTATATAACCGCCAAGGGGAGGGTAATTGGGTAGTAAAATGATATGATGACCTGTGCACTAATACCACGTGTAGCCTTTCTAGTTGAGGAAGGATTACTGAGTATTGTACGAATGTGATCCTATAGGCTAACAAACCTAAGATTTCCCTTGTCTTATTTACATATGGGTGCTTAGACTTCTTATCTGTTGAATGACTAATTCACAAAGGTAATTTCGGTTGGTATCCACCGTTCTGGACCTCGAGGGATGCCTATCACCTTCCCTCAAGGTAATTTCAAGCCCTTACCCAATCTCTGGTAACGCAAACCGGTTTTATGAGTTACTTGCAATAGGTGCCCTAACACACCTTAATCCGTTAGGTGGCGACTCTTCAATTTATTGTACCCCTTTCCCAAAAGGAAACGAGTTTTCCTAAATGAATTTCGAAACCCTGACTCCCGCCAAAAGACAAAAAAAGGGGCGCGATAAGGGGTACACTCGGGGTCGAACCTTACTCGGCTTCGAACTCCTCGAGGCCATGATCGAAGTGCCGTAAAGACCTTAAAATCTGACTTCCCGATCTAGCCGTGTACAGATAGTCCCCGTGTTTCTTAGAGTGAAATGAAAAAAAAACGATTTCAACTTCTCGACTCATCAATATCTCCATTGGGACGTCAGCCACGTGAGATCAGCAACTGATGTGATCGGAAGTTGAACAGAAGCACGATTCTCGAAAAGCCCACGAACCATCATTGGTCGCCCTTCCAACTCCTTAAACATGCTCATATGGATCCTATAAATACTTCAATTCTTTTCTTTTCTGACTTTTACAGCATTTTAAAATCTTCTAATCTTTATCAACAACATTCCATTTTCTTTCTGTGCTCATCTATGCATCAACTCTCTCTTCTTACTTTGAAATTTTACCATAACCATGGCAAAAACTTCTAAAACGGTCCCTCAAAAAGAGAAGGCTCCTTCCTCGTCATGCTCATCGAAGAGCAAAACAAAAGCACCTCCCCATATTGAGGAGTATGTTCCCGGGCCCTTCGAGACATCCTCTGATCTCAAAGTTGATAAACCTCCTTCGGTACCGGGCCGATGTGAGCCCATGTCTCAGTATATTTGTTTAGTAACCGACATAAAGAAGGTGAAAATAGATTGGTTCTGGGGCGAGGCAGTACGAGTAGAGATACCTTCATCGGAAGAGGATATAACTACACACAAAACTGGTTTCCTCAGTGTATATACGTATCCCTTTACCTTAGGTCCAGTTGATTCTTCTTCTCCACCAATAGACCCGACGATCAACGATTTTTGCCGTCAATATCCTTCTTTCTGGAGAATTTTCTATTTGATTAGATATTACTCTAACACGGTCAAGGGTATGCCTTTCACCATCGATCATCTGATTATATTGTAAAGCCCACGTCTCTATCGATGGCCTAGTCAAGCTGCAGTGTCGATCTACTAAAGCATTTTTTGTCACTATCGACGAAGATAAATACCGGGGGTGGACAAGCCGGTTCGTTCGAGTCAGGACCTCGGACCTTATCCCTTCCGAGAAGATGTTATTCCCTGAGGTATGGAATATGAGACATAAGTGTCGCTAGACCGAGCATGTTTTATCATCTGAATCACCTCTTTTCCCATTTCGAACTAATTCCCTTCTTCTTTTTTGAATTGATTCTTTTGTGGTCGCGTAGCCACCGTGTGGTTCCCCGACACAGTCAAGGACCTCCCGGGCTGGGTTAAACTCTTAAACTCCGCCTCCCCATATAGCAAGCGTGTTTGGCGTGATTTGTCCGACACTCGATGGGAGGCCAAATATCATGGTACGCCCTTACCACTGCCACTCATGAGTTCCTTATAAATAGATCTCTTGGCGGTATGTTTGATATTTTGTGCTTGTGCAGGCCTCGGGGAAGCCGTTTCAATGAAACCACATCCTCCTATCGAAGAAAGAACCCAAAAGCTTGCCAAGGACAAAAAGAGGAAGAAGGAGACGCCTAGAGAGTCTCCGGAACCAAAGAGAGCTAGGGCTCGAAAGCCTAGGATCGGTGTCCTAACTTCAGCACCTGCTGAGAATCTTCGTACCAAAGACGAGGACGATTTCCCATTGGTACTTAGGGCAAGACGAAGCTCTGGTGCTTCGAAGGTTGCCGGCCAGAAGAATGTCGAGTCAGAGGTGGCCGATGCGGTTTCACCTCGAGTTGAGGGGACCCTCGAGGAGGGTTTGAATATAGTCCCCGAGCCGACCACTGAACAGAATACAGCTTGTGCCGACGAGCACTTGGTTGGTGAATCCGGAGGACCTAGCTCCGAGACTCTTCGAGGGCGAGAGGAAGCCCTGATAGAGGTTGATGTCATAGGCGATCTCCAATCAGGCCCGTCGTTCTCCCCAGGGCAGATACAGGACGCCCAGAATAGGAAAACTCCCGATGTGGGGGCATCCCAAGGAGAGGATGATTTACTTAAAGACTAAATTTGTCGGTGTCGAAGAGGACGCCAATCTTGATGCCCCGGTTGTTCTCGAGGAGGCTGTGAAACTCCAAAAACGGGTAATTTCTTGACATAATACTTACGCTTCTTTGTGATGTTGGTCACTATGCTGTATAATCGGTCTTTCTCCAAATTACAAGATGAATTGACTCATCGTGAGGAGGAGTTTGAGAAACTCATGTTGGAGTCGAATGTGCTGAAGACTTCACATGCCCGAAAGGAAGAGTAATTGATTGATCTTCGGGCAAGCTAGGAGAAGGCACTCCAGGAGCGGGCCAACTTCATCGAGCATGTAGTTTGGTAGTCATGAGCTTGACTTTTGTTTTCATAACTTGGAATTTATTATGTTGACTCACTATTTGGAGATTGAGAGAAAGGATTCCATAGCCGGGTAGCTGCGGGAACGGATTACGGCCAAAGATGCCGAAATCCTCGAGCTGAAGCGGCACAAGGATGGCATGGCCTTGGAGAGGGATACTCTTCGAGAGGAGATGACTTGACTAAGAGTTTTTTTGGAGGTGCTCAAGAGGAGACTCAAAATTTTAAAGCACTTCACACTGAGTCGACTGCTGCGTTATCCGCGGCCAAGTCAGAAGACGACGCACTATTATTCTTATAATGCTCGTGCCAGAGAGATCTTTGAAGAATCTGAGCTCAAGTTGACCCGTGCCCTTGGTCACGCTCGATGAGGCTCAAAGGCAAGCCTTTGAGGAAGTGCACGTCAACGGTTTTAACCTGTGTGCCGAGATCAAAGAAGTGAAGACTTTGGAAGAGGAGTCAGCAGCTCCGACCACTTCGGGTGAGGGCTCTACAAGTGGCTCGGGGAGTAGCGAAGATGAAGACTAGGCCATCTTTTCTCTTTTTACTTCTTCCTCTTTTGTATACGGGCTCCGCATGCGAGTTTCGTAAAAGCAACTTTGTAAATATATTTTTGGAATGCAAAAGATTTTCTCGTCTAATGTCTTCAATGTTTTGCCTTTTAGCTTTCATGCAAAATTTGAGTTCAATCTTTAATTTAACTCATTCGAGCTTGGACTCGGAGTAACGGAGACCCTTAGGGTCGGACTGTTCGGGTCTTACTCGTATACCTCCCTTAGGTCGGGATGGTAAGGAATCGATTTGACTCATCAATCCCTCGAGCATTGTGCGGTGACAGCATTCCCATGACATGACCGCGAAGTGGCCCCGTCGGTACATTTCCCCAAAAGTCATAATTGCTTTGTCAGAGTATATTGGCTATCAAAGTTAATGAATAGTCGCCTCTCTTCTTATATATACTTGCTTTCTCTTTCATTTTAGAGCTTTATTTCATTGCGCAACCATTTTTCTCTATATTATTCTTTTTTCTTGCACCAGTTAAAGCTTCTGCCGTAGTTTTCACCTCCCCCCCCCTTGTTTTGAAGGAGTTATCGCTACCATGCTTGAGTCTGCTCATTAGAAAGAGGGGAGTCCCTCCTCTGCTTCCCGCCTGGCCGGTGGTACACCGTCGGCGTTTGGCGAGCTAACTTCGAACTGTTTCATCTCGATGAGAGACTTTCAAATGGAGAAACCTCTCAACGTTCCAGGCCATCGTGTATTAGATCAATAGAAGAGAGACACCTCGAAGATTTGAGAAGAACCTGTGGATGGGTAGAAAGGGTGATGCTGCAGATACCTTCCCATGAGAAGGGTATCACGGCCCATGTAGAGGGGTTTTTGAATGTGTATACGTACCATTTTACGTTGAATCCTCTCGACCGACTCGTGCTCAAGTTCTTTCAAAGATATCAAGTTACTTTGGCTCAGATCCATCCGTCTTTCTGGCGGATCGTGTTGATGATGAGACTTTTTTTGAGAAGGCCAATCTCGAGTTCACTCTCAGCCACCTTGTAAGATTGTATCATCCTTTACATTATCGAGGTCTAATCAGTCTACAATGTCAATCAACCAGGCCCTTTATCACTAGTGATGCCGAGGACAGGGATCAAGGGTGGATGAGTCGGTTTGTTCGAGTGAGGACTACTGACATTGATCTTGCGGATTTCCTGCCCTTTCCCGAGAAATAAAATTTCAAGCGTAAGTGGTATGCCACATTTTATTGTTTTTGTTTTCAGTGGAGGCGATCTAGTGGATTCCAAATGAGGTCACCGATCTTACGGGCTGGGCCCGCAAACTGGCAGCCTCTTTGACTTATGATGCGCGCGAATGGTGAGATTTGTCTAAGGGCAAATGGGAAGTTAAGCATCATGGTATGTGCTATGTAGTCCTTCTCTCGAGGAGTTATTTCCTTTACGTACACTAATTTCTTTGTTGCAGGTATCGGTGAGTTTTCTGAGGTAAGACCGTCCCCCTTCGAGGGGGAAGAAGGCCCTTCAACTTTTGATCCAGGAAAATACAATAAGAGAAAAACATCCTCGGAGGACGAGGATACTCATAGAAAAGTAGGACCCGCCCGAGGGCGCGGAGAGGATGCATCTGGTGATGGAGATCTCGTATTCATTGGTCATTCTGTGGATATTAATGCACCTGGAGAGGATGATTCTCCATTGGTGGCTCGAACCAGGGGGGCGGATTGAACCAGGGGGCCTTCCGAGGCTGTTGAGCCTGCTGGGCTCGAGGCCCCTAGCCTTGAGGGGGAGACTTCACAAGAGAGGAGGGGCAAAGGCCTTTCATTACCTGATTTGGCAGCTGGTTCTCGCATGTCGGGAAGTACTCTTAGGGAAATGGGCTTCGACGTGTCTCCGTCCAATCAGAACGCCTCTGGTTGCTATACCAAGGCCGATAAGGCCGAGCCGATATATTCAAAATCGACCTTCGAGGAAGCTCATCGACTCTGTTCTATGGTGAGTTTTGAAGTTGTTGTAACTTTTCTAACTTCGTACTTTCTTATTTTTAACTGGACCTTCTTTCTCATAGGACATCGATAAACTCAAGTGTGAGCTGCTACGCTGTGAGGCTAAGTTGCGTAAGGCCTTGAATAGGGAGAAGTCTCTCAGGATTCTTTGTGATAAGAAGGCAAAAGAGCTGATACACCTTCGATCGGAATTGAAACAAAGTCATGTATGCGAAAGCAACCTCGAGAAACATGTAACCTCTATTCTAAGGGAAAACATGCTTCTATTCCCGTCTTCGGAAAGTAACGTTTTGGTATCTCAGTTGCAGAGAAAGACAGAGACACTGGGTTTCCTTCGGGGTGAAGTCAGCCAGGTCGATTCTTAATGTAACGAATTGAAGGCACATATAGATGCTCATGTTGTGGCCAAAAGGAATGCTTTGGCTAAGGCCTCCGCCCTCGAGATACAACTTCGTAATGCTCGATAGGACAACTTGTTTCAGAAGAGCAGGATTGCTAAGCTCGAAACAGATCTTTTGAAGATGAAGGCCGAGATCGTGGGCGCTCGAGACGAAGCCAAAGAGTTTCGGGAAAGGCAGATAAGAAGGTGGCCATCTATCTAAAAGATGTTGCTGAAGTTCGTATGAAGTTGAGGGGGGGGGGTTCCGATCGAGAAAGACTAAGCAATGATTATACCCGGTGCAGATCCCGGAGGGAAACCCTCAAGGAAATTCATGCTAAGGGCTTTGATCTCTCAGAGGAGATAGAGCAGGCCATGGTAGATGAGTTCGATACCAAGTTCCTCGTTTTCCAATGCACAAGATAATGAGGAAGGGGCCAATAAGGGAGTTGGTCCCGAGGGAGATGATGAAGGAAGACTCCCCGAGGGGAGAAAAATTAAGCCCACAAGAGTAGACTAGTTTTTTCTTTCCTGATCTTTGTATAGGGCTCTCTGTGAAAGTATTGTAAATGTGTCTTTGTATTATATATTAAAAAAAAAAACCTTTGGTGTTTCCAATATGCTTATGTCCTTGTTTTTGTTTTGAACTTCGATGCTTGCCGATAATTAGTACGATGAGTTGGACTTCACAATAAAAAGCCATAGGATTTTGTGCTCGGCGAGCGAATGGTAATGGTTGATAGTTGACCATTTAGTGCTCAGTCCTCGAGTCACGTTTTGACCCGAGCTCATCGACCTTTGGGTTTTAATGTCGGCCCTGAGGCTCTTTAGGCTGGCCCTTAGGCTCTTACGTATTGGCCCTTAGGCTCTTTTTAGATCGGCCCTAAGGCTCTTTAGGCTGGCCCTTAGGCTCTTACGCATTGGCCCTTAGGCTATTTTTAGGTTAGTTCGATGCGACCTCTAGTATAAATTTTGAAGTTTGTGTTTTTCCGACTCTTCGACGACTCGATAAGAACCTTGATTATGAGTCGATATGTGACGACATTTGAGTACCTCGGGAGGTTTACTCGGAGGATGATTTTTCGAACACTTTTATTGAAGGTTGATTGTTTTAAATCCTTTTATTGTTCGGAGATGATATTATCGAAGCTCCTTTGCTTATGCCTAGGGTAGCCTAGTTAACAAGTTCTTTTCAAAGTATTTTCGAAGTAATTAAAGGCCTGTTGTTTTATGGCGGTAGTCGGACGTCTCCGAGCCACGTTAATTTGGCCGGAGCCTTTTAATATGACCGTAGTCTTTATGTTTTGTCGTAGCCTTTTAGTTCCCGGGTGAGATAACCTCGGCGTCTATATTGAGGGTATGCCTTTTTAGGGGTCTTACAAGTTCGAATATATAGCCTTGGCCTCAATATCGGGGTTATGCCTTTTTAAGGTCTTACAAATGTGAGCATTCCTTGTTGAGGTCTTACATGTTCGATGTTGCCTCGTTGAGGGCTTACAGGTTCGATGTTTCCTCGTTGAGGGCTTACAGGTTCGATGTTGCCTCGTTTAGGGATTACAGGTTCGATGTTGCTTCGTTTAGGGATTACAGGTTTGATGTTTCCTGATCGAGGTTTTACGAATTCGGTTTTTTGATAACTCGATGAGCTAGCTGTCGATGACAGTCCCCGAGTGTTCGAGAGTTTCTGGCCCTTGGGCCAACTTATGAGAAAGTAGTAAACATCTTCGAGGCACAAAGTGTGTTTTTAAGCAAAAAGGCTTCTTCAATTACTTGATATATGCATATATGTTTTTTGCCTTTGGAGGATCGATTATTCTACATGGACACAGTTCATTTGACCGTTTAGCTTAATACAACATTCTCCTATTGAGGTCCTCCTAGGCATAGTTCGATTTCTTTGAAGGGGTGACCTCCCTGGGTGATGCCCCCCAGTATTTGAGGTTGATCGAAGAGAAACCTTGAATACTTGATGAGTTCTCCTTAGCTAGCATATGGATGTTGCCTCGTTAAAAACCTCGTCGGTAAAACCCATTTGGGATAAAATCCGATCTAAGGGAAAAAGATCGCAACGTATGCTTTAAAAGGGAGAGGTTTTACCTTAGCCATGATAGCGTTCGAGCCTTGATGTGTTTCAATTGCTTGCCCCGAGGACGCGTCACGATCCTTTATTTACTACTTTGAGTGCAGCAAAAAATGTAGGTTGTGGTTGCTACTTGGTTTTTTGCTTGTCTTTTTGCCTCCTTTGATGTAGAGGGCGTCGATGCTGACGCCACATCGTGTACAACCAACATCTCTCTTGCTGCGTGTTGTTCCTCATACACTGTTTTTACTCCATCCTTGGGTGGAAACTTCATCATTTGATGAAGGGTTGATGGCACCGCCCTCATATTGTGTATCCACGGCCTTCCAAGTAAGGCATTGTATCTCATGTCACCTTCGATAACATGGAAGTTGGTGTCTTGGATTGCACCGGCCACGTTGACCGTGAGGATGATCTCCTCTTTTGTTGTCTCGCTCGCCACGGTGAATCCATTGAGGACTCGAGAGGCGAGTACAATTTGGTTGAGCAGTCTGAGATGCTCCACCACCCTCGACCTGATTATGTTGGCCAAGCTACCTTGATCCACGAGCACACGTTTAACTTGAAATTTATTCAAAAGAAAAGAAATTACCAGTGCGTCGTTATGAGGCTGAGACAAAGTCTCAATGTCCTATTCGCTGAATGTTAGAGTATCCTATGGTATGTAACTCCGAGTTTACTTTTCCCTGGTGATGGATATTTTTGTTCATTTGACAACGGGTCCCTCTGTGGCGACGACCCTCCAATGATCATGTGGATGTTCTTCTGGGTTGTTTTTTCTGTTCGCCTCTCTTTCCCAAAACTTGTTCTTAGCTCGATCGCTAAGGAACTCTCGAAGGTGCCCTTCGTTGATCAGTCGAGCAACCTCTTCTCGGAGATGTCTATAATCCTCGGTCCTATGGTCGTGAGTGCCATGGCATTTGCTACCAAGTTGGGGTTCCTTTGTGAAGGATCCGATAGTATGGGTTTTGGCCATCTGGTATATTTGATCTTACATATAGCCGATACGATGTCTGAAACATCGATGTTGAAGTTGTACTCCGATAAACAAGGTGCGTCTACCGGCCCAGTATGCCTATCGAATTTGGCTTTGTTCATGAGTCCCCGGGAGCCTTGACCTTGATCCGTCCTTCGATCGTTTGTAGGTATATTACTCCTCTGGGTGTTTCTTCGATCTTAGACGTAAGGTTGATACCTTTCCTTGCTTGGCCTTGGTTCTCATTCAGACCACCTTGATTCCTTTGCTAAGAACCTTCTTGGATATACAGAGCCCTAAGGGGCTCCTAATTGGTCGTCCTCGACCCTGATCTTCGACTGATACCTGTTGTGCACATCCGCCCAAGTTACGGTGGGATGCTCAACCAAGTTCTGCTTTAGCTGCTTCGAAGCTATCGAGCTTTGTTCATTCAAGCCCTGAGCAAAGCCCTGCACTGCCCAGTTATCAGAGACTGGTGGTAATTCCATTCGCTTCATCTGAAAGCGAGAGACGAATTCTGTTACCATCTCGTTTTCTCTCTTCTTGATTTTGAAGACGTCGGACTTCCTCGTAGCGACCTTGATGGCGCCGACATGTGCCTTTACAAAAGAGTCTGCAAATATGGCAAAAGAATCCTTTGAGTTAGAGGGTAGGTTATGATACCACATCATGGACCCCTTTGATATTGTTTCTCCAAACCTTTTCAACAAGACGGATTCAATCTCGTCATCCTTTAGGTCATTCCCCTTTACAGCAAAAGTGTAAGCAGTGATGTGTTTATTGGGGTATGGGGTCCCGTTATTCTTATGAATATCGCGCATTCAAAATTTCTTCGGGATGGGCTTCGGAGCCGCACTCGATGGGAATGTTTTCTGCACGAACTTCTTTGAATCTACACCCTTCAGGATTGGAGATGCGTCCAGGATCTTATTGACCCTTGAGTTATAAGTCTCCACCTTTTTTTCTTTGTGAGTTCCTCGGGCATCTTCATTATGGCGGGGTCTGTTGCTGACCCGTTGTTACTCGATCTTTCCGGCGCCTGCTCGACCCGAGGAGTCGTTTTCAGTGCCACTGTGCTTGGAGTTTTTTGTTGAATTTGCAACTGAGCAATAGCCACTTGTTGTGCTTGTAACATTAAAAAAATGACATGAAGGCTAACTTCTATTTCCTCCCGAGCTAGAGTCCACTGTGCTTCACGTTGGTTTTCCTGGCGCACACTTCCGTTGGTATGAGAGCTTATATGACATGTTGAGCATCGCGTGAGCCCACATCGACAGGGATTGGTGCTAGAGCCACCCCAGGGTATTGCAGTGGTACACCGACGCCTTAAGTAGCTACATCGTTCTGTCCATGATCCTCAAGACCGTTGTTTTTGTGTGTGTTTTTTGAGTTAGACATTTTTTACCTCAAATCAAAAGAATCTTGGACAAGAAAAAGTGTGAAAAATAACTTATGTTTTCAGAAAACCATCACTAAAACAAGCGTTATTATTTTTAGCCCCACGATGGGCGCCAAATTGTTTACCTTGAAAATGGTATTAACAATTATATTTGATTTATGATTATAAAAATATGTGATTTATTTCAATACTAGTTATTAGGAAATAGATTTTAAGTGTAAGTAAGGGAGATAAGATATTCAAACTAATATCGTCACAAGGCAGGGCCTCGAGCTCGTTGGAAATGGGACCTCGAGGTCAAGTTATAATGAATAATGATGGTCGATCAATGAAGGACCAGTGATATTATGGGCCTCGGGATAGACTTAATGGTAAAATAATGAGCAACAAATGAAGAAAAATTAATGAACACAATAAATGGGAAGCAATAAATTAGTGGAACAATTGTTGAGCACGTTTAGGGAAGAAAGCAGAGAATGTTCTTTTGTATTGAATATTCATGTGTGTTACAAAATGACAAAAGTCCCCTTTATATAGGAAGGGGGAATCCCAACATAGTAAAAGCCTAATTATGACAAGATAAGGCTATTGGTACAATTGATTAATGGCTCAGTACGGCTTTGTAGTATTTTTGCAGATCTGGTCAGCTCTGACCACGTGTCCTTGGGAGTTTTCCCGCCTTTCCATGACGATCATCGATTTGCATTGCTCCTAGATCGATCACAGTGAGCCTTCGACATGCTCTTTCGAGGGGTACACTCAGGGTCGAACCTAACTCGGCTTCGAACTCCTTGAGGCCAGGATCGGAATGTCGTAAAGACCTTAAAACCTGACTCCCCGATCTAGCTGTATACAGTATTGGAATGCATCAATACCTCATGGATATTCAGAATATGTCACAGTCTCGACCAAGTCAACATGTATTCTTGGGAGGTTGTGTTGTTCATCTCGGATGAAAATATGAAAGTGTGTATGAAATACAACACAACTATCTTGATGGCATCCCCATCGTTGTCATGACCCCAATTCTTGTCATCAAAGCAGGTCAACAAATCTTTCTTCTTGACATTCTTTGCACCACCAAAGTATGTATCAACAATCTGGTAAGGCACCTTTGTGTTGAACTGAAAATATTCAGGGTCACCAACACAATTGAGACCAGTGACAAGCGCAAACTCCCTGACTGAAAATGATAATGTTGTACCATTGACGTATATTGAAAATACATCGTCATGACTTTCTTCCAACTGCAGAACCATGAAGCACTTGAACAATTGATGTTGGACCTCACAACGGTTCATATCAAGGAAACTTCAAAAACAAGTAGTACCCAATATTTTGTACTGCTCTGGAGTAAGTTTTCTTTGAGGTAGGAGACTATGTTTGTGTTAGTATATTAACTGATATGCGGTGATGAAATAGGCGGGTGTTTAACAAATAACTTAATTTTCTGCATACAACATGAATTACAAAAGGATTTCATATGTCACCAGCAATACATAACTCATTAACTATTTTGAATACATATAAATACAACTAAATACAATACGCAAAATACACTGGAGAAAGAAATCAGTGATGGAAATAGTTGTATACATAAAAATACCTCTACATATAACATGCAGAAGTCATTGTAATAAGTACAAAACAGTGAAGGCACTTTTGAAATACATATGAATACATCTACACACAATATTCAAAGGTCACTGTAATAAGTACAAATACAATGAATGGACATTTGAATACATCTAAACATTAGATACATATAAATACATCTACATACAACGTGCAAAAGTCATTGTAATAAGTACAAATTAGTGATGGGATTTTTGAATACTTATGAATACATCTAAATACAATATGCAAAAGTAAGTGTAATAAGTACAAATACAGTGAATGCAATTTTGAATATTTATGAATACATCAACAAACATATAAATCAAATAAAAAAATAAGAAGACGATGTTATGTATCCACTATTGCACACATATAAATACAATAACATACAATAAGAGAAACCCAATGGAGAAGGTAATAATCATTGTATGAGGACTCAAATCCATATTGATACATCAACAATTACCTTTTCGTCCCCTGTATCCGAGCTAGTTCTTGCATCGCCCTTAACACCTGAAGCATCATCCATAGGTTTTTTTCTCTTTTTCACAACGGGAAGTGTTGATTCTTTCGAAGATTTATCAACCTCGGCTTCTTTCAATGTGTCATTGTATATTTTTGTTCTCCTCTTTGCAACTGTATTTGCTGCTAAACCTGCTAATTCCAATTCCTCTTGAGTGATTTGCAAAGAGAACGATGGCCCATCAAAATTGAGTACTTTGGTGGGTATACCTCTAGTAACCCTCTTCTGGGATGTTGAATCAGCTGTTGGAGAGAAAATCTCATGTTTTCTGTTGAAACAATAACAATAGTCATTGTTTATAAATAAATAGTAGAGTTTAAGCTTTAGAAATCGGACCGTAGTTGGAACTGTGTGAAGACGAGTTCGAAATGGAATTTCATTGACTCCATTAGCTCCGTTGGGTGATTTCAGGTTTAGGAGCGTGTCCGAAATGTATTTTCGAGGTATGTAGTCGATTTAGGTTTGAATTGGCGAAAGTTAGAATTTCGGCGATTTCGGCCGATAGGTGAAATTTTTATATCGGGCTCAAAATGAAATTCTGAAAGTGGTTGTAGGTCTTTAGTGTCATTTATGACTTGTGTGTCAAATTTGAGGTCATTCGGACCAACTTTGACGTGTTTCGGCATCAGTTGTAGATTTTGGAAAATTCCTAAGTTCTTAGGCTTGAATTCATGCATAATTCTTGATTTTTATGTTATGTGACATGGTTTGAAGGCTCGAATAAGTTTGAATTAGATATTAGGACTGGTTGGTAGCTTTGGTTGAGGTCCCGAGGGCCTCGGGTGTGTTTCGGATACTCAAACAGGCTAATTTTGGACTTAAAAGAGATCAGATTTTGCTGGTGCTGGTGTCCTTCTCTGCGATCGCGTGAAGGGCACCGCGATCGCGTAGTCTTACTAGACTGGTGGGGGGGGATTCATTCATTGAATTCGCGTTAACATGCGTGCGAACGCGTTGGTATGTCATTAGTTGAATCGCGAACACGTGGGACAAGGTCGCGTTCGCATAGTAGTATGAGGCAGCAGTGGTGGGGGCGTTCCTCTACGCCAACGCATGAGGCCTTCCAAGTTCGCGTAGTGATTTCTGAGGCACGTGTGGTTTACTATTCGCGATCGCATCTGGGTTTTCCCGATCGCACTGAATTTGTACGTAGGCAGAATTTAAAACCCAAAATTAAGGGTTTAAGCAAAAATTCATATTTTTAACTTGGGAGCTTCGGGATTGGAAATTTATGAACACCTGGGCAATTTGGGTAAGTAATTTCTACTCGGTTTTTACTAATTTCCACGAATCTATACTTAATTCCATCCTTTAATTTCGAATTTGGGGTGAAAATTTGGGAAATTTTACAGAAAGTTCTTAGGCCGAGTTTTTGAGTTTTGATCGAGGTTTTGGTATCTGATTCGAGTAATTTTTGTATGGTTAGACTCGTGAGTGAACGGGTGTCCAGAATTTGTAACTTTTACCCGATTCCGAGATGTGGTCCCGGGGGCCTTTTTCTGCGATTTTTCCTAAATTCGCGCATTAGCTTTGAATTTATTAGTTATATTAATTTTTTTTAAGTTATATTTACATTATGCAATTGAATTGAAAAGATTTGGGCCATTTGGAGTTGGGTACTCGTGGCAAGAACGTGATCTCGGATTGAGTTGAGCAGTCGAGGTAAGTGGCTTGCCTAACTCAGTGTTGGGGATCTCCCCTATGTTCACGGACCATTTCTGCATAAATCCCACTTTTCCTTCAAAACTTATACAGTGCCTTGTTCTTCTATTACATCAATTCTATGTGTTTAATTGCTCATCTTAGATTATGGAAGGATGCTTATTTGGTTTTATATTAAATTTCTTAATTGACACTCTATGCGCCATGTTTAGTTAGTTTCCCTGCTTTCCTAACTGTATTTGGATGTACTGTTAAAATTGATGTTTATTTGTCATTCACTTCGCATTGCATATTTAAATTGGGGACTACGTACGTATTCTGAGAGATCCCCCCAACACTGCATATTTAAATTGGGGACTACAGACGTATTCTGGGAGATACCCCCAGCACTGCATATTTAAAATGGAAACTACGAACGTATTCTGAGAGATACCTCCTGTACTGCATATTTAAATTTGGGACTACAGACGTATTCTTGGAGGTCCCCCTTTACTGCATATTTATAATTGGAACTATGGGACGGTATCCCGGGAGATTCCACTGTGTGATAGGTTGCGTTGAGCCGAGGGCTCCATTCTACTTTTTTATTTCAGATTATTCTTTTAACTATCTACTTTAGAATGTATTTCTTTTCCGTACTATTTAAACTGTTTATTTATAAATCCATTAGAGCCTTAACTTAACCTCGTCACTACTTGACTGGGGTTAGGCTTTGCACTTGCTAGGTACCAAATGTGGTGTACAGATGCCCTTTCCTGCACATGTTTTTTCGTGTGCAGATCCAGGTTTGAATTCTCAGTACCGTGGCTAGTGGTCGTTGCAGCTTCATCGAGGAGACCGCAAGGTATTTCTGCCACGTCCGCAGAATCCTCCGAGTCACCTTCCATTCCATCTATTAGAGATATATACTATGTATTTTCTTTCAATATTTGTATAGAGCTATAATAGTATAGAAGATTGTGACTGCGTACTGACAATCCGGGTCTTGGGGTATATATATTGTACATGTCGGGCGGTGATGATATGTTTATCTAGACATTTCTTTTCTTGTCTTTACTTTTATTGTATTTGATTTAATTTTATCCGCAAATTTAGGCTTACCTAGTCGTAGAGACTACGTGTCGTCACGATACCTTTCGGAGGGTAAATTGGGTCGTGACGAGTTGGTATCATAGCGTCTAGGTTTGTAGGAGTCACAAGTCACAAGCCGGTTTATTAGAGTCTCGCGGATTGGTACGTAGACGTCCGTATATATCTTCGGAGGCTATGCAACTGTTAAGAACAATCACATTCTTTGGATTTCCTTGTCGTACGAGTTATTCATATCAAATATTTTAAAACTCTATTCTATTCTTTCTCATATATGGTGAGGACCCGTAACGGACGGACCGACGACCAGGCACCCCAGCCCCCAGCTAGAGCCGCTAAAGGTAGGGGTAAGGGTAGAGGACGAGCATGCGGTGCAGCCCGAGCACCGGCGGGAGCAGCTACTGAGGACCCCATAGCAGCTCTAGCTGGAGGATCGGCTCAGGAGATCCCTATTGCTGCTCCATCCCTCCAGGAGACTTTGGCTCAGTTCATGAGCATCTTCGGCACTCTGACTAACGCGGGGCTACTCCTGATAGCTCCAGCCACATCTCAGGTCAAGGGAGGGCAACAGACTCCCGCAACCCAAACTCCTGAGTAGAGGGTTCATGTTGATCAGGACCCAGAGCTCATTCTAATGCCCCCAACGGCTCCGGCTCAGCATGATGCTATGGTATCTGCTTCTTAGGCAGAGCAGCTCAGACTTGAGAGGTACAAGAAGTACCACCCACCTATTTTCAGCGGACTAGCTTCAGATGACGCTCTGGGTTTTCTTGAGGAGTGGCATCGTATTCTCCACGCTATGGGCATTGTGGTAACGAGTGGGGTTTCTTTCACTGCTTTCCAGCTGAGGGAAGCATCTTATCAGTGGTGGCGTGCCTATGAGTTGACTAGTCAAGAGGAGGCAACTTCACTCACTTAGACTAAGTTCTCACAGATGTTTTTTCTTAAGTTTGTCCCTCAGAGCCTTTGGGATGCTTGGCGTGCAGATTTCGAGCAGCTACGCCACGGTACTATGACTTTGTCGAAGTATGCATTTAGTTTCAGTGACTTGGCACGTCATGCACCGGCCTTGGTTGCTACGGTTAGAGAGAGGGTTCGACACTTCATTGAGGGACTCCACCCCGGTATTCGGACCAGTATGGATAGAGAGTTGGAGATGGATATCACTTACCAGTAGGAAGTGAGTATTGACCGGAGGATAGAGTGCATGTTCGCTCGAGAAAGAGAGGAGAGAGATGCCAAGAGGTCTCGAGAGACTAGTCATTACTCGAGACCCCGTGCACCACCAGAACGTGGTAAGCGTTTTGTGAGTCGCCCAGTTCATTCATATCTTCCAACAACTAGTGGTATTCCATCTCCTCCTAGACCTTAGGAGCCACATTATGCACCGCTAGTATCTAGTATGCCTCCTGCTCGAGGTGCCATTACCGGCCAGTCGTTCAAAGTCAGCATCAGCCACAATGTCCTCCGAGGGGTTGTTTTGAGTGTGGTGACCCTTGACACATGTTCAAAGACTGCCCCATAGATAGGAGGGGTGGATCATCCCAGACTTATCAGGCCCCACGTGCTCCACTGGGTCCTCCAGCTATTTTTCCAGCCCTAGCTACTGCCCTGCCTTCTCAAATAGCTCGAGGTGAATGTCGGGGAGGTCGAGGTCGCCCTAGAGGGGGAGGCCAGGCCATGTATTATGCTCTTCCAGCCCATTCAGAGGCTTTCGCTTCAGATTCAGTCATCACAGGTATAGTCCACGTCTTTCATAGGGAAGCATCATTATTATTTGACCCAGGATCTACATATTCATATGTGTCTTCTTATTTTGCATCACATCTAGGGATAGCTCGGGATTCTTTGAGATCACCTATTTATGTTTCTACTCCCGTAGGAGATTCGGTCGTCTTTGATTGTTATCAGTGGTTTTGAGACCAGAGTTGATTTGTTATTACTCGGTATGGTAGATTTCGATGTTATTCTAGGCATCGCCTGGTTGTCGCCCCATTCTGCTATTTTTGATTGTCACGCCAAGACCGTGACACTGTCTTTGCCAGGCTTACCGAGATTAGAGTGGGGAGGTACCTTAGAGTATACTCCCCGCAAGGTCATATTATTTCTTAAGGCTCAGCAGATGGTTGAGAAGGGGTGGGATACGTATTTGGCCTATGTGAGAATGTTAGTGTTGATACCCCTACAGTTGAATCAGTCCCAGTAGTGAGGGACTTCCCTGATGTATTTCCAGTTGATCTTTCGGGTATGTTGCCTGATAGAGATATTGACTTCGGCATTGATTTGTTGTTGGGCACTCAACCCATTTCTATTCCTCCCTATCGTATGGCTCTTCCTGAGTTGAAGGAGTTGAAGGAGCAATTTCAGGAATTGCTTGATAAGGGCTTCATCAGGCCCCGTGTATCACCCTGGGGTGCTCTGGTATTATTTGTAAATAAAAAAGATAGTTTTATGAGTACGTGTATTTATTATCGGCAGTTGAACAAGGTTACAATGAAGAACATATACCCTTTGTCTCGCATTGATGATTTATTTGACCAGCTACAGGGTGATAAGGTATTTTCGAAGATTGACTTGCGTTCTGGCTATCATCAGTTGAAGATTCGGGAGCCGGATATCCCGAAGATTGCCTTCAGGACTAGATATGGCCACTATGAGTTTCTTGTTATGTCATTTGGGTTGACCACTGCCCCAGCAACCTTTATGCATTTCATGCACAACGTGTTCCTGCCTTATCTTGATTCCTTCATCATTGTGTTTATTGATAACATCTTGGTGTATTCTCGATCCTAGGAGGACCATGAGCAACATTTGAAGACTGTACTTCAGACTTTGGGGGAGAAGAAATTGTATGCAAAATTTTCTAAGTGTGAATTTTGGCTTAATTCTGTGGCATTCTTAGGCCATGTGGTGTTTTGTGATGGGACCAAGGTAGACCCGAAGAAGGTGGAGGCGGTGCAGAGTTGGCTTAGACCGTCATCAGCTACTGAGATCTGTAGTTTCCTTGGTTTGGCAAGGTACTATCGCCGCTTTGTAAAGGGATTTTCATCTATTGCAGCACCTATGACCACACTAACTCATAAGGGTTCCCCGTTCAGGTGGACATAGGAATGTGAGGAGAGCTTTCAGAAGCTCAAGACAGCCCTGACTACAACTCCAGTGTTGGTATTGCCTACTGGTTCAGGATCCTATAAAGTCTATCGTGATGCCTCGAGGATTGGCCTTAGAGCGGTTTTGATGCAGGATGGTCGGGTGATTGCCTACGCGTCCAGACAATTGAAGGTACATGAGAAGAACTATCCAGTTCATGATCTCTAGTTGGCAGCTATTGTTCACGCCCTGAAGATCTGGCGCTATTATTTGTACGGTGTTCCTCGTGAGATTTTCACGGATCACCGGAGTTTGCAGCACCTGTTCAAGCAGAAGGACCATAATTTGCACCATCGGAGGTGGTTGGAGTTATTAAAGGACTATGGCATAACTATATTATACCACCCGGGGAAGGCCAATGTGGTGGCCGACGCCTTGAGTCACCGGGCAGAGAGTTGTGCATATCTTTCGGCAGTTGAGAGGCCCTTAGCTTTGGATTTTAAGTCCTTAGCCAGTTAGTTTGTGAGATTGATTCTTTCAGAGACTTTTTGGGTATTAGCTTGTGTGGTTGCTCGATCTTCTCTTTATGACCGCATCAGAGAGTGCCAGTATGATGATCCTCACCTTCTGGTTCTTCAAGAAATGGTCTGGCGGGGAGATGCCATGAACGTGACCATAGGTGATGATGGTGTGATGAGGATGCAGGGCCGCTATTTGTTCAATGTAGATGGGCTTCGGGAGTTAATTCTGGAGGAGGACCATAGCTCGCGGTAGTCCATTCATCCGGGTGCCGCAAAGATGTACCAGGACCTGAGACAAGCACTATTGGTGGAGAAGGATGAAAAAGGACATAGTTGGATTAGCAGCCAAGTGTCTAAATTGTCAGAAAGTTAAATATGAGCATTAAAGGCCGGGAGGATTACTTCAGCATATTGAGCTTTCAGAGTGGAAGTGGGAGCAGATTACCATGGACTTCATGGTTGGACTTCCTCGGACTTTGAGGAAGTTCGATGCTATTTGGGTGATCGTGGATCGGCTAACCAAGTCAGCCCATTTAATTCCAGTGTTGACTACATACTCCTCAGAGAGATTGGCTGAGATTTATATCAGGGAGATTGTCCGAATTCACGGTATTCCAGTATTTATCATCTCAAACAGAGGTACACAGTTCACTTCATGGTTCTGTAGAGCCGTTCAATAGGAGCTAGGCACCGGGGTAGAGTTGAGTACAACCTTTCACCCTCATATGGACGGGCAGTCCTAGCGCACGATTCATATTCTTGAGGATATGCTCCGTGCCTGTGTGATGGATTTTGGAGGGTCATGGGACCAATACTTGCCACTTGACGAGTTTTCTTATAATAACAGTTACCAGTACAACATTCAGATTGAACAGTATGAGGCTTTGTATGGTAGACGATGCCGGTCTCCAATGGGATGGTTTGAGCCGGGCGAGGCTCGATTGTTGGGTAAAGACTTTGTTCAGGATGCCCTGGACAAGGTGAAGGTGAGGCAGAAGAGTTACGTGGACCGAAAGGTTCGTGATTTGGCGTTCATGGCTGGTGATCGGGTATTGCTTCGGGCATCGCCTATCAAGGGCGTCATGAGGTTCGGGAAGAAAGTTAAGCCGAGTATGAGATTTATTTGTCCTTTTGAGATATTGCAATGTTTTGGGGAGGTTTCTTATGAGTTTTCCTTGCCTCCCAGCCTAGCAGAAGTTCACCCGGTTTTCCACATCTCGATGCTACGGAAGTATCACGGTGATCCGTCTCATGTCTTGGATTTCAGTTCAGTCCAGTTGGACAAGGATTTATCATATGTTGAGGAGCCAATATCTATATTGGATAGACAGGTCATAGAGCTTAGGTCGAAGAATATTGCATCAATTAAGGTTTAGTTGAGGGGTCAGTCGGCCGAGGAGGCGACTTGGGAGACCTAGCAGGATATGCCCAGCAGATGAGTGGTGATTTTACCACTCAATTTAGTCTCTTTTTGTTAGACTTTGCACCCTTTTGCTGATATCATGAGGTCGTTTATAATGTGTATTGATCGATTTGCAGGAAGATGATGCCATTAAGTGATTTGCATTTAATTGAAGTGGATTTGAGCCAAAAAAGTGGAAAAAGTGCAGTAGCCTTCAGTGAATCCGCACATGGGGACGTTTGGTCACAGGTGCGACATCGCATCTGCGAAGAGTATGACACACCTGCGAAAATGGCCCAACTGCACAAAATCCGCACCTACGATGTGGTATCCTCACCTGCGGAACCGCAGGTGCGGTGGTTTGGTTCGCACATGCGGAACTAGTCAACCCACTTAGAAGTTGCACCTGCGATATAGACTCTGCAGCTGGATAGAGTTGTAAAAATAACAGTTTCCCAAACCCAAACCCACATATACTCGACCTAGCAGATATTTTCAGAATCTTTGGCTTATCTTTGAACATATTTTGCGTCTTGAAGACAAGAGAGAACAAGTATTGAAGCTAGGGTTTCCACACACACTTGGGTTTTGAAGATTTCAAGCTTGTGGTTAATGATTTCTTACCCATTTATGTTTATTTCTTCATTTCCTTGATTTGTATTGAATATTTAAGTGTGTAGTATTTATTTCCAATACTAAATCTTGTTTATGGAAATATTCTTGATTTAAGTGTGGATAAATACCTTGGTGTGCTTATGTATTGAATTATTTTTAGTTATTTATGAAGTGAGTTATTATCTATTTAATTATTCTTGTTCTTTAATGTTTCCAAAGGGATTAGACCCTAGGACTCGCCCATTAACTCCGAATTAATTTTGGAAAAGATAATTTGGGGTTGGGAAAGATTAATTAACAAGAAATTGAGGTTTTAACCCTCATTTAATAGATTCTACCTAGGGATAGGATTTAATTACTTTTAGCCATATTTGGGTGTGCTTAATCTATTAATTGGGTTAGGAATAATTCAATTAGGAAGTCTTGTTAATCTTCGGAAGAAGTTAATTAAGAATTCTTATCCGTGGCTATTTAACATAAACTCGCTCATATTTTTAAAATCGTGAAATACATTGGATCGTTACTTGAGTGTAATTCCCGATGCATTCATACTTGTAGCCATTTATCATTTTACTTACTTTCTAGGTTAGTTTACATTTTTGCTTTTAGTTATAAATATTTTCCAACCAAAAATCTAAGTGCTTGGCATTGCGCGATAAGTGATAATTTTCGTACATTCCTAATCGCCTTCATATTGTTCTATGTGGGATTCAACCCCAACCTAGTTGGGTTACTATATTTGACATCGATCGCTTACACTATTTTAAGGTGTAATTTAAGCGTATCAAATTTTTGCGCCGTTGCCGGGGAACAATTGGCGTAATTTAGGTTGTTTGAAAAATACGCATAAGTGCTTTGGTCCAAACTTGTGAATATTTGTGTAAATTATTTTTCTTGTTTAGTTTCTTAATTTGTTTTTACATTAAAAAATGGCATCATATAATGAAAATTGGTCGGATGATAGTTGTTCATACTTTGATGACCCTTGTCCTTATTGTGGAGGACCACACTCATGGAAAAATTATTTAAATTCTCCTGGGGATGGATTGTGCACACAATCTCAAACCTATGAGTGGGGTAATTGTGATAGGTGTGGTTTCCAAAATGGTCACTGAGATTATTGTGTTTATTTGTCCGTCCCTTCCCCAAACCCCCGCTATGATGATTCTACTTTTTGTGATGAAAACTTTAGGGATGCGAAAGTGGAAGAAATTGAGCATGTCCGAAATGGAGAGTTCAAGCTCATGTTGGAGTGCTTACATGAAGAAGGAAACCAAGAGCAAAGTGCCTTGGAGGACCGTTTGGAGAATAACCTTTTAAATGAATTGGCACTTGAAAGGTTGCACTCACAAATGGATGAAATGATTGAAGCCTTAAGGGTTCAAAAGGCATTGGAGGTGAGTGATAGCAAAGAACCTTCCTTGGAGGTTGAAGTTGAAAATCCTTCTTTGGCACTTGATCAAAACCAAGAAGAACTCTAAAATGCTCAAAATGAAAGGATGATTCTCATGTTGGAGGCCATTATTGAAAATGAGGAAAAGCACAAATTTTCATTCGAGGACTTGAAACATGACGTGACTCAAAATGACTAGCATATCCGCACTTTGGAAGATCAAATGAAAGCATTGATGGAGGCTCATTATGCCTCTTAATTTGAAAGTGTGGAAGGAAGCAAAGAAGAGTCCAAGTCCGAGGAAGAAAGTGAGCTTTCCTTTGAGGAATCAAGACTTGAACATCCGCCAACCGACTCCATGAGTATTATTGATGCCGAATAAAATATGTGATTAGAGTCAAACGGGGTGATTGAAAATGTCGTTAAAATTGACTCTAGTCCGGGGGAAAAAGAGGATGTCAAAATCCGGGAAATATTGCAAGTTGGAGGTTTGAAGTCACGTTCCAAGCATTTTTCAACATTGGAATTGTGTGGTGATATGGAAGTTGAACTACACGAATCAATGAAGGATTGCGAGGAGAAAATACTCATACCATATATTTTACAATTTGAGGGAACAACAAGGAAAAATGGCATTCCTCACATGAAAGCCAAGAAGTACAAAATGAAGAATTTAAGGCTTGGATTGGTTATCTACTTACCACCCCCATTGCTCGTGGTCACAAGCTTGATTCCGAGCTAGGTGCCCAGTTCATATCGTCAAAGTGGCGAGAAAAGTGGTAACGTTGACTTGTGTCGTGCCACGACGTTAAATGCGGCGCTTGGTGGGAGGCAACCCATCGTTTTAATTTTTTTTTGTCATTTTTGAATTTTTTTTAGAATAGCTTAGTATATTATTTTGCACTAATTTGCCAAGTTTCAAATTTTTTGGAGCTAAGTTGCAAATTTTTGATGCCGGGAATGTACCAAAATAGTGGCTGCCCAGAAATGTTGTGCAGAACCCAGGGATTTCCGCACCTGCGGTCAAGAAATCCCCAGGTGCGCCTTCACAGGAGTGGCTTCCAAAACGCAGGTGCGGGTAATACCGCATGTGTGGTTCTTTAACCGCAAAAATGGGATCGCAGAAGCGCCTGCTTTTCCGCAGGTGCGAAAATTCGTGCAAGTAAATTCCCAATCCTCATTCTATCAGGTCAGTCTGTATTAGCCCTAAAACTCAAAGAAAAAGAAATTTGTTTTCCTCTCATCTCACAAGTTGAAGCTAAATCCCGCAAAAGACATGGGTATTTTTTCCTCTCCCGTGTTCTTCTCTTTTCTTCTTCTTCCCCTGCTCTGTTTTTCTTTTTTTTTTCTTTCTTTTGCAAGCCTTTCACGGTTGTCTTCCCCTATTCCCATGACCCATCTGATTTAGGGTAGTATTAGGGTGAGGATTTGGTTGTGAGTAGGATATGTGTTCTGGCTTCAATAAAACAAAAACGGTTGGGAATTTTGAGTACCCAAATCATGTGAAGAAGAAGCGATCCTAAATTGCCCGCAAAGTGTTCGATAAATCGTGCAAACGAAAATTGTGTGTTAAGTGCCTAAAACTCAGTGTTCATGGAGATAGAAATCAATTTGATACACTAATCTGGAAGTCTTCAGTACAGATTAATGGCCAAAAACCATGCCCTAATTTAAAAGCTAAAAAAAATTGTTGCGCAGTGAACGCTTAGATGAGGTCCGCAGGTCCGATGTCTGTGTCACAGATGCGGCTCCGCACCTGCGGTAATTCTTTTGTAGAAGTGATTTCTGGTTAGTCTGAACAAAATTGCAGAAGCGGTTGAAAGTACGCAGATGTGGGACCGCACCTGCGGTCAACCTTCCGCACGTGCAGAAACTGGGCAGAGTGCCAACTTCCAGTAGCTTTGCAAATGGCCCTTCCCGGGCCCGTTCGACTTGGTTCTTTGGCTGAAATTTATATCAGGGAGATTGTTCAAATTCACTGTATTCCAGTATCTATCATCTCAGACAGAGGTACACAGTTCACTTCACGGTTCTGGAGAGCCGTTCAACATAAGCTAGGCACCAGGGTAGAGTTGAGTACAACCTTTCACCCTCAGACAGACAGGTAGTCTGAGCGCACGATTTAGATTCTTGAGGATATGCTTCGAGCCTATGTGATGGATTTTGGAGGGTCATGGGACCAATACTTGCCACTTGCGGAGTTTGCTTATAATAACAGTTACCAGTCAAGCATTCATATGGCATTTTATGAGGCTTTGTATGTTAGACATTGCCGGCCTCCAGTGGGATGGTTTGAGCCGGGCGAGGCCTGATTTTTTGGTAAAGACTTAGTTCAGGATGCCCTGGACAAGGTGAAGGTGATTCAGGAGAGACTTCGCATAGCTCAGTCTAGGCAGAAGAGTTACGCGGACCGAAAGGTTCGTGATTTGGCGTTCATGGCTGGCGATCGGGTATTGCTTCAGGTATCTCCTATGAAGGGCGTCACGAGGTTCAGGAATAAAGTTAAGCAGAGTCCGAGATTTATTGGTCCTTTATAGATATTGCGATGTGTTGGGGAGGTTGCTTATGAGCTTGCCTTGCCTCCCAGCCTAGCAGGATTTCACCCGGTAATCCACGCCTCGATGCTCCGGAAGTATCACGGTGATCCGATTAGTGTCTTGGATTTCAGTTCAATCCAGTTGGACAAGGATTTATCATATGTTGAGGATCCAGTAGCTATATTGGATAGACAAGTCAGAAAGCTCAGGTCGAAGAATATTGCATCAGTTAAGGTTCAGTTGAGGGGTCATCCGGCCGAGGAGGCAACTTGGGAGACCGAGCAGGATATTCCCAGCCAGTACCCTCATCTTTTCACAGCTTCAGGTATGTCTTTGCACTCGTTCGAGGACGAACAATTTTCTTAAGAGGGGGAGAATATAACGATCCGGTCAGTCGTTTTGAGATTTAGAGCCCCGATCCCCTAATAACTGCTTTCCCCACAGTTGTTTCTGCTTATGGGACTTTCTGTAGTATTTAGTTGTGAAATTCGGAGAGTTTTGGGACACATAGTCCCTAAATATGAGTTTAAGTTTTAGAAATCGAACCGTACTTAGAACTGTGTGAAGACGGTTTGGAATGGAATTTTGTCAACTCCATTAGCTCCGTTGGGTGATTTCGGGGTTAGGAGCATGTTTGGAATGTGTTTTCGAGGTCTGTAGTAGATTTATGTTTGAATTGGCAAAAGTTAGAATTTCGGCGATTTCAACCGATAAGTAAAATTTTGATATCGGGCTCGGAATGGAATTCTGAAAGTTGATGTAGGTCTGTAGTGTCATTTATGACCTGTGTGTCAAATTTGAGATCATTCGGACTAGTTTTGACGTGTTTCGGCATCAGTTGTAGATATTTGATAATTCCTAAGTTCTTATGCTTGAATTCATGCATAATTCTTGATTTTATTGTTATGTGATGTGGTGTGAAGGCTCGACTAAGTTTGAATGAGGTGTTAGGACTGGTTGGTAGGTTTGGTTGAGGTACCGGGGGCCTGGGGTGTGTTTCGGATGCTCAAACGGGCTAATTGGGACTTAGAAGAGATCAGATTTTGCTGGTGCTGGTGTCCTTATGTGCGATCGCGTAAAAATTGTAGACTGGGGGGGTGGGGGAGTTGTTCATTCTGTTTGTGTGAGCATGCGTGCGAACGCGTCGGTATGTCAATAGTTGAATCGCGAACGCGTGGGACAAGGCTGCGTTCGCATTGGAGTGTGAGGCGGCAGTGGTAGGAGCGTTCCTCTACGCGAACGCATGAGGCCTTCCGCGTTCGCATAGTGCATTCTGAGGTGCATGTGTTTCACTATTCGCGATCGCATCTGGGTTTTCGCGATCGCATCTGGGTTTTCGCGATCGCACTGAGTGTGTACCTGGGCAGAATTTAAAATCCAAAATCGAGGGTTTAAGCAAAAATTCATATTTTGAACTTGGGAGCTCGGGGATTGGCGATTTTTGAAGAGATTTTCACCTGGGCGATTTGGGTAAGTAATTTCTACTCAGTTTTGACTAATTTCCACGAATCTATACCTAAATCCATCCTTTGATTTTGAATTTGGGGTGGAAAATTGGAAAAATTTTGATAAAGTTCTTAGGCCGAGTTTTTGAGTTTTGATCGAGGCTTTGGTATCTAATTCAAGTAATTCTTGTATGGTTAGACTCGTGAGTGAACGGGTGTTCGGACTTTGTAACTTTTACCCAATTCCGAGACGTGGGCCCAGGGACTATTTAGGCGATTTTTCATAAATTTGTGTATTAGCTTCGAATTTATTAGCTAGATTAATTATTATAGTTATATTTACATTATGTAATAGAATTGAATAGATTTGGGTCATTTGGAGTCGGGTACTCATGGCAAGAACGTGATCTCGGGTTGAGTTGACAGTCGAGGTAAGTGGCTTGCTTACCTCTGTGTTGGGGACCCCCCCTAGGTTGTTTTGATATAAATTGTTGAGTGGGCGCCGTGTACGTGAGGTGACGAGTACGTACACATGGCATTTATGCAAAAATCCCACTTTTCCTTCAAAATTTATACAATGCCTTGTTCTTCTATTACATCATTTCTACGTGTTTAATTGTTCATCTTATATTAGAGAAACATGCTTATTTGTTTTCATATTAAATTGCCTAATTGACACTCTATGCGCCATGTTTAGTTAGTTTCCCTGCTTTCCTACATGTATTTATATGTACTGTTAAAGTTGATATTTATTTGTCATTTACTTCGCATTGCATATTTAAATTGGGGACTATGGATGTATTCTAGGAGATCCCCCAAAACTGCATATTTAAATTGGGGACTACAGGCGTATTCTGGGAGATGCCCCCAACACGACATATTTAAAATGGTGACTACAGGCGTATTCAAGGAGATCCCCCCTATACTGCATATTTAAATTGGGGATTACAGACGTATTCTGGGAGATCTCACTGTACTGCATATTTATAACTGGAACTACGAGACAGTATCCCGGGAGATTCCACTGTGTGATACGTTGTGCTGAGCCGAGGGCTCCATTCTACTGTTTTATTTCAGGTTATTATTTTAACTGTCTACGTTAGAATGTATTTCTTTTCCGTACTATTTAAACTGTTTATTTATAAATCCAGTAGAGCCTTAACCTGACCTCGTTACTACTTGACTGGGGTTAGGCTTGGCACTTACTGGGTACCAAATGTAGTGTACTAACGCCCTTTCCTACACATGTTTTTCGTGTGCAGATCCAGGTTCGAGTTCTAAGTCCAGTGGCTAGTGGTCGTTACAGCTTCATTGAGGAGACAATATGGTATTTCTGCCGCGTCTGCAGAATCCTCCGAGTCACCGTCCATTCCATCTTTTAGAGATATTTATTATGTATTTTCTTTCCAGATTTTTATAGAGCTATAATAGTATAGAATCTTGTGACTGCATTGTGACAATTCGGGTCTTGGGGTATATATATTGTACATGATGAGCGGCGATGATATGTTTATCTAGACTTTTCTTTACATTTATAGTATTTGATTTAATTTTATCCGCAAATTTAGGCTTACCTAGTCGTAGAGACTAGGTGTCGTCACGATACCTTTCGGAGGGTAAATTGGGTCATGATAGAAGGCTAGTTACAATGCTATAATCGTTGAGGAATTCATGCTCAAAATGAACAAATATCGTGGAAAATTTCATAATATGCTCTTGAAAATTGACCTTGCAAAGGCTTTTGATTGCCTTGAATGGTCGTTAATTTATAGAGCCCTATCGTTCTTTAATTTTTCCCCAAACATTTCAAATTTTATTATGAATTGTATTTCCTCATCAAGGATCACAATACTTGTCAATGGTTCTAGAACTGACTATTTTGTTCCATCTAGAGGTATCAATCAAGGGGATCTTATGTCCCCATACCTCTTTATTCTATGTATGGAGATGTTGTCCACTCTTATCAATCATAAAGTTGACATGAGATGCTGGGATCCTATAACCATAGAAAACAATAACTACCAATTATCCCATTTGTTCTTTGCGGATGATCTTACCTTGATGGACAAGATCAATAATAAATCAATACATAACATTAAATACTGCCTTGAACTTTTTTGTTCCTTGTCAGGACGGTCCATTAATAGAACCAAGTCAAAATTGTTATGTCCAAACACTGCCCAAATTTTTTTTTCAACAACCATTCCAGTGTCCTAAATATCAATGTATGTCACACCTTAGGAAGATATCTAGGATTTCCCATCACAAATTCAAAATCTAGAGTGTATGATTTTCAATTTGTTATTGATAACATGTTAACAAGACTAGCTATACGAAAATTAACTATCTCACCATGGCAGTCAAGTGTACTTTATACATCTTGCCTAAATTCACTCCCAAATAACATTATGAAATATACCCTATTTCCCTCTAAGACTCTTAAAAGCATAGACAAAATTCAGGGCAACTTCTTATGGGGTACAAATACTACCTCGAAAAAACTTCACCTTAGGGATTCGTAAAGCAAAATACAAAAATCTGGTACCTAGAAAATCTCTCTTGGAGACTCCTATCAAATGGCTGGCCCCCTTGGGTTAAAATTATCCATGAACTCCATGGTAATAGAAAGAATTTTAAAAATCGCTCCTCTATCTGGAATAGCATTATCCAGGGCTGAGAAATTTGTAGTAAAGGCATTACTTGGATACCCTGTAAGCTTTCGTCTCTCAATGCCTCGGACAATCGTTGGTTCCACAAAACTCCTCCGTTACATCGTATCTATGGTCCTCTTGCTCATAAATAAAATTTACTAACTATTAAGGACTTATGGATTAACAATCAGTGGGACTTGTCCAAAATATCTATAGAGCTCCAATCTCCCTTAATAAACAAAGTAAAAGCCACCACTTCTAACTCCTTTAATTGTTACATCCCTATATGGTCATTAACCATAAATGGCCTCTTTACTTGTAAATCGTGCTATAATCTACTAGACACTCAACCTAACATAACTCAAGACTTTACTTGGATTTGGGAACTAAATAGTCCAAACAAAATAAAGTTCTTATTATCAAAATGCTTCCATAACAAACTCCGTTCTAGAATCTACTTAAACCATATTGGTATTAACATAGATCCGATTTTCTCCTTTCACAAGCATGATAAGGAAACTGTTACACATATCCGTTTGCATTTCCCAACCGTAAAAAATTTATGGCTTCACTTAGGCATTAACATAATTAGTTGCGATTCACAAGTTATTGGTTAGAAAATATGTGTGACCTTATTGTTCTCTAGTAAAGAGCTCTATAAATTGGAAAGATATGCTTCCCTTTGCTATATGGTCTATTTGGGTAAATAGAAACAACAACCTCTTTAATAAAACTACCAACAAAATGTTTATGAAATATGCTTACAAGTTAGCGATAGAATACAAACTCCTTACAGAAAAAGGAAACTATGCCTCAGCAAAATATTCCTATTTCTGTAAAATGGCTTAAACCTGCAGGTAACTCTCTTAAGCTTAATATAGATGGATCCTTCAAAGATTAAACATCCACATGTGGCTTTGGTATTTTATTCAGAGATAGTAATGGTATATGGGTGCTTGGGTTCTAGGGGTCTTCACCGGGGCTATCTCCCTTGCACGCACAATTTACGGCATTAAAGATAGTCCTAGAGCTTCCAAGGAGACATGGTTTCACTAATAATGATGTGCAAACAGACTCTACAGACATTATTGACTGCTTACAAAATGGTTACACACTACTTAACAGTATTATTTGTGACTGCAAGCTATTGATGCACCAAGTGAAAATTCAAACGGTTGAGCACAACTCAGAGAGGCCAACAAACCAGCTCAGAAGCTGGCTAAGCATGCTCTCCGTATGAACAATGACAGGGATATCGGAATTATGCATTATCCACCATATTTTGTAATCGTCGTCTTAGCAAGTGATTCTGAAGGTTCTACCTATCTAGTTAAGAATATTAGGAAAGATGTATGCACTAAGCTTGCATCGCTTGGGAACAAAAATGTCTTGCGTGACATCTCTATATTATGTAATAGCCAAGTAGGTTACGCCCCGTTGGGAAACTTTGATTATATTGACTCTGCTCTATGATTCTTTAATATAATAGATCCCTGCTTATCAAAAAAAGTTCAAAATATTCTTGTACCTTTTTCTTTTAATAAATCAGTTTCTCTCTCTTTTTAGATATTCTCCTTCTTTAACGTATCCGAAGGAAAATAAATCTTAAAGTCTTTCATCTTTCACTTCCCTTCCCTTTTTTCTTGTTTCTTCCTAGCTAGGTTGATCAATTAGATATCAATACAAGGGATGGGGAGGAAAATAAAATAACTTTGCGTTTTGTGCACTTCGAATATATCCAACCAGTTAGTTAATCGGCATGGAAAATTAATTTTCTCAAGATATAAAAGAAAGGGTTTAGCTGGTATTCGCAATTTAACCTCATTTCAGATTACTAATTATACGTATTATGAAAGTTACATGTAATGATGATAAAAACTTTTAACAATTTCAGTATGTCAAAGTTAAAGTCAAAAAATGATGCAGTTATGTTTTCATCACATTGTATACGATCAAAATCGGGCTCATCACTTGTGTGACTAATCAAGACTGAAACGTAATAGACTAAGGTTAGACCTCAAATCATATCGAAACGAGGTATTGTCACGACACGGAATTCCCACCATTAGAACCGTGATTGGTGCATAACATTACACTTGCTAGGCAAGCCAACGTTAGAACAATTTATTCATTTTAAATGAATTAATGAAAAAATACTGAAATAAATATAATAATCTAAATTAATGTGCGGAAGCTTAAAAAGCTAAAATATCTGACACAAACCTGGACCCGGATTCCAAGTTCACGAGCTGCTAGAATAGTACAAATAAGGGTCTGAAATAACATGAAGTTGCCTTAAAGGAAAGTACACAACTAAATAAAAAGGGAAGGGGACTCGAGGAGCTGCGGGTGCTGAGCAGCTGCACCTCAAGTCTCGACGAGTTTTCCAATTCGAGCACGCTAATAACCGCCGATGTGATCGACTCCAAAATATGCACAAGAAGTGTAGAGTGTAGTACGAGTACAACCGACCCCATGTACTTTGTAAGTGCCGAGCCTAACCTTGACAAAGTAGTGACGAGACTAAGGCGGGTCACTCACACTACAACATGTACGCAGTATATAATAAAGACATAGAAAGGAAATACGGAATGAAATAAGACAGTAGGCTAAAAATAATAGCTATGGCCTCAAGAAAATAAGCCTGTGACGTTCAGAATTACCAATCCTTAGAGTTTCAAATGAAATAACGAAACCAACACTGCTCAAAGTAATAGAAACACATAAGTTGTTGCGACGCGCGATCCGATCCCACCGTACAATACCAATCTTCCCTTATATCACCGTAACAACATTAACTACAATAAATTCTATATATATGTTGCGGCGCACAATCTGATCCCACCAAATAATAATATCAATATCATAATTCACCCTTATTTGATCGAAACAATCTACCCTAATTTCATTTGTTGCGGCGTGTAACCTGATCCCACCGTATCAGTACAAACTTACCCTTATTCCAATATCAATCCACCATTATTTCACCTATTGCGGCGTGTAACCCCATCCTACCATAGCAATACAATTAATCACTAAGTTCAATTAATTTCATAATTCAAATCAAAACAACTACCATAATTGATGAGTATAAAACTTAAACAGTAAGGAAACCTTGTACAAACTTGGAAATTCACGTATGAAATACTACATTGCAAGACAAGTCGAGTAAATGAAAATTAGAAGGAGAAAGTACGTCAATTAAGGCAAATAGCAGCAACTCATGAAAGCATGAAGAGTCTAACATTTGTAACAGGAGAAACAATGATTAATAAGTTTCAATTAAAGCATGGAAGGCATTTAGGGTACATAACAGTTAAAGCAGGGAAGGAGATATTCAAGGAAAAGCAGAAAATCAGCGAAACAAGTAATTCGGCGGCGTATAAGTACTCGTCACCTTGCATATACGCCGCAACACATGGAATTCACATAACACATAATTTGAGGGTTCTTAATTCCCTCTAGTCAAGGTTAAACTCAACACTTACCTCTCTCCAAAGACCAACTCAAAGCTCAACCACAACTTTGCCTTTTGAACAATCCTCTGAACAAACAAAATCTAGCATATTATCAACAAAACGATTCAAAATAAGCCTTAGGAACTACCCACGAAAGAAAAGGGTTCAATTTAGGTAATTATTGAAAAAGTCAACTCCGGACCCGCTTGATCTAAATTCGAAATTCAGACGAAAACCGATCACCCATTCACCCCCGAGTCCGGTTATGTAATTTGTTTCGAAATCCGACCTCAATTCGAGGCCTAAGTTCTAATTTTACGAAAATCCCTAATTCTACCCAAAACCCCCTTACCCACCATGTACATACTAGATTTTAGGTTGAAATCTTATGAAATGTAATTAAAGACTGAAGAAAATAGGTGAGAATCACTTACTAATGAATTGGGAAGAAGGGTTCTTGGAACAATCGCCTCTTGGGATTTCTTGATTTCAAAATTTGAAGAATGAGAGAAAATCTCGTCTAATTCATACTTGACCAGTCGCAGATGTCGCAATTGCGACTTGTGGTTCGCAATATTTAACCCCACAAATGTGAAGGTTTCCCCATCTCTGCTATCATCGCATTTGCGATGATTTGTTTGAAAATACGAATTGGGCCTCATCGCAAATGCGACCGAATCGATCGCAAAAGCAAAGTAACTCCCCAGTCCCCACCGCAAAAGAGAAGACATGTTCACAATTGCGAAATTGAGTCTCTTCGTAAATGCGAACCGGACAGGTTTGATACCATATCGCAAATGCGAGGTCTGAGACCTGCACCAGAAACTGAAGAACACCAGCTGAGTTTTCTAAGTCCAAACCACTCCATAGAATCAAACACCAAATAATATGGAAATTTCAAGAAACTTTAGAAACTTCTATTTTAACAGCCGGACTTCCGAATCAAGTCAAACCAACTATGTTTCTCACCAAATTTGACAGAAAAATAATAAATATAGTAATGAACCTATACCGGGTTCTGAAACAAAAATACGGACTCGGTATCAACAAAGTCAAACACTGGTACAACAACAGCAACAACAACATCAAACCCAGTTTGATCCCAACATGTGGGGTCTGGGGAGGGTAGTCTGTACGCAGACCATACCCCTACCTAATGCAGGTAGAGACTCTTTCCAATAGACCCTTGGCTCAGGAAGGGAAAGAAGAAGAAGAGAGAAACAAGAAAGGAAGAAAGATGGAAGAGAAAAAAAAGGAGAAATAAGCGATAAATAGTACCAAATAATAGCAACAGGGAATACAATACATGCGGCGAACAAAACCACATAACGTAATAAAATTCAAAGAATATGAAGGGACATGCATGCTACTAAGACTATCGGTGAACACTATAAACTACCTACTAACCATCTACCTTAGTTCTCGATCACCACACCCTACTATCAAGGGTCATGTCCTCAGTGAGCTGAAGCAGCGCCATGTCCTTCCTAATCCCTTCTCCCAGTACTTCTTAGGCCTACCTCGACCCCTTCTCAAACTCTCCATGGCCAACCTCTCACACCCCCTGACAGGGGCATCAATGCTTCTTCTCCTTACATGTCCGAACCATATCAGCCACGACTCCCGCATCTAGTCCTCCACGGAGGCTACTCCCACTCATTCCTGGATAGCTTCATTCTTAATTATATCTCTCCTGGTAGACCCACACATCCATCTCAGCATCCTCATATCTTCTACTCTTATCTTCTGCACGTGGGAGTTCTTGATTGGCCAACACTCAGCCTCATACAACATAGCATATCGAACCACCACTCAATAAAATTTACCCTTAATTCTTAACGGCATATTCCTATCACATATAACACCGGAAGCGAGCCTCCACTTCATCCATCTCGCTCCGATGCGATGTGTGACATCTTTGTCAATCTCCCCGTTACCCGGGACAATTGACCCGAGATACTTAAAACTCACTCTCTTGGGGATAACTTGAGCATCAAACTTAACCTCTACGTCTACATCATGGGTCTCACAGAATTTGCACTCCAAGTATTCTGTCTTGGTTCTACTCAGTTTGAAACCTTTAGACTCTAAGGTCTGTCTCTAAACCTCCAACCTTGCGTTAACGCCCCTACGCGTCTCGTCAATCAACACTATATCATAGGCAAATAGCATGCACCAAGGCACCTCCCCTTGGATGTGACACGACAGTACATCAATCGCCAAGACAAACAAAAATATCCTAAGAGTCGATCCCTGGTGCAACCCAATCACCATAGGGAAATACTTCTAGTCACCACCCACAGTCCTCACCCGAGTCTTAGCATCATCATAAATATCCTTAATAATTCTAATGTACGCTACTGGAGTGTCGCTAACCTCCAAACACCTCCACAAGACCTCCCTCAGAACTTATCGTATGCCTTCACAAGGTCAATAAACACCATATGCAAATCCTTCTTCCTCTCCCTGTACTACTCCACTAATCTCCTTACCAGATGAATTACTTCTGTAGTTGAACGCCTCGTCATGAATCCAAACTAATTCTCATAAATAGACACGCACCTCCTCACCTCGGCCTCCACCACCCTCTCCCAAACCTTCATAGTGTGACTCAATAACTTGATACCCCTATAATTGTTGCAATTTTGGATATCACTCTTGTTCTTGTAAAGCGGAACCATCGTACTCCACCTCCATTCTTCGAGCATCTTATTTGTCTTAAAAATAATATTAAACAACCCAGTGAGTCACCCCAAACATGCTCGCCCCGCGCTCTTCCATAATTCCACCGGGATTTCGTCTGGCTAATTCTTTAAAATCATTAAACCTTTAAACGTTCAATTTTCGACAAAAATCAAAAACATTGGTCAATTCTTTAAAATTATTAAACCTTTAAACTTTTAATTTTTGAAAAAAATCAAAAACTCGAGCTAGGGACCTCTGAATTCGATTCTCGGAATACGCCCAAGTCCCAAATAACGATACGGACCAACCTGGATCGTCAAATTACGGACCCGGGTCCGGTTGATCAAAATTTTGACATGAAGTCAACACAAACGGATTTTAAAGGAAATTTTTCACATTTTTATCAGTTTTTAACATAAAAGCCTTTAAAAAAATACAAGAACTTCACACGCAAATCGAGGAAGTCTTAAAGAAGCTATTGGAGGCTTTGAAACACAAAATTAGGTTCTAAAACTCTAGATGACCTATCGGTTTATCACATTCTCCACCTCTAAAATAATTGTTCGTCCTCGAATGGACATAGAAAAGTACCTGGGCAGGTGAAAAGGTGTGGATATCTAATCCGCATGTCCGACTCGGACTCTCAAGTAGCAGCCTTGACCGACTGGCCTCTCCACTACACTCGAACTAAAGGATAACTCTTTGACCTCAACTATCAAACCTTCCGGGCTAGAATAGCCACCGGCTCCTCCTCATAAGTCAAATCCTTGACCAACGAGACTGAGCTGAAATCTAACAAATGGGACGGATCACCGAATGAAATGCTAATAAACTAGTGGCAATGCGCGCTTGTAAGCCACCTCACCCACTCTCTGTATAATCCTAAAGGGTCTGATTTACCTAGGGCTCAACTTTGCCTTCTTTCCGAACTTCATCACACTCTTCATGGGTGAAATCCGAAGTAATACTCTCTCTCCGACCATGAATGCAACCTCACGAACTCGACGGCCGGCATAACTCTTCTTCATGGACTGTGTTGTGCAAAGTCGATCCTGAATAATCCTAACCTTATCCAAAGCACCCTGTACCAAATATGTACCAGCAACCGAGCCTCCCTCAGCTCGAATTATCCAACTTACGATCGGCACCACCTCCCGCATAATGCCTCATAGGGAGCCATCTGAATGCTCGACTGGTAGCTGTTGTTGTAGGAAAACTCCTCAAGTGGCAAGAACTGATCCCACGAACCTCTGAAGTCTATTACCCAAGAACAGAGCATATCCTCCAATATCTGAATAGTGCGCTCGGACTATCCGTCCGTTTAAGGATGAAATGTTGTGCTCAACGCAACCTGCGTGCCCAACTCACGTTGTACTACTCTCTAAAAGTGTGAGGTGAACTGCGTACCTAGATCAGAAATGATATATATGGGCACAACGTAAAGACGGATGATCTCGCGGATGTAAATATGAGCCAACCACTCTGAATAATAGGTAACTGCCACAGGATTGAAATGCGCTGACTTTGTCAACCGATCCACAATAACCCATACCGCGTAAAACTTCCTATGAGTCTGTGGGAGTCCAACAACAATGCTTCTGCAAGTTCTGATACATCTTGATGGCACCCGGATGAATAGAATACTAGGAATTGTGGGCCTCCTCAAGAATCAAATCACGAAGCCCATCTACAATGAGCACAGAAACACGACCATGCATCCTCAAAACTCCATCATCTCCACAGTAACCTGCTTGGCACCCCCGTGCCGCACTATCTCTCTAAGGACAAGCAAATGAGGGTCATCATACTGCCGCTCCCTGATACACTCAAACGAGGAAGAGGGGGCGACTGCACAAGCTAGAACATGACTGGGCTCTAAAATATCCAACTTCATGAACTGATTGGCCAAGGCCTGAACATCTGATGCAAGCGGTCTCTCACTGACTGGAATGTATGCAAGGATGCCCATACTCGCTGCCTTTCTACTAAAGGCGTCGGCCACCACATTGGCCTTCCCGAGATGATACAAGATGGTGATATAATAGTCTTTAAATAGCACCAACCACCTTCTCTACCTCAAATTGAGATCCTTTTGTTTCAACAAATACTGAAGGCTCCGATGATTCGTTAAAATTTCACACGACACGTCATAAAGACAGTGCCTCCATATCTTCAGTGCATGAATAATGGTTGCCAACTCTAAGTCATGAACATGGTAATTATTCTCATGAACCTTCAACTGCCGTGATACATATGCAATAACCCTGCCATCCTGCATCGATATCGCACCAAGTCCAATACGAGATGCATCACAATATACCGTTAAAGATTTTGAACCTGCGGGAAACACCAACACTGGCATAGTAGTCAAAGCAGTCTTGAGCTTATGAAAGCTCGCCTCACACTTGTCTAACAATCTGAATGGGGAACCCTTCTAGGTCAAACTGGTCAATAGTTCTGCTATAGATGATAACACATTCACAAACCAACAGTAATAACCCGCCAAACCCAAGAAATTTGGATCTCTGAGCTAAAGTTGGTCTAGGCCATTACTAAACGTCTCTTAGAGTCTGAAGTACAATCTGAAGATGCTACTCCTGCTCCTCTTGACTATGGGAATAGATCAATATATCATCAATAAACACAATCACAAAGGAATCCAAATAGGGCTTGAACACTCGGTTCATCAAATCCAGAAATGCCTTTGGGCATTTTTCAGCCCAAATGACATCACTAGAAACTTATAACGCCCATACTGAGTCCGAAGAGCTATCTTAGGGACATCAAATGCCCCAATCATCAACTCATGGTATCCAGGCCTTAAATCAATCTTCGAAAACACCCTGGCACCCTAAAGCTGATCAAATAAGTCATCAATCCTCGGAAATGGATACTTGTTCTTGATGTTGACTTTGTCAACTATCGATAATCTATGCACATCCTCATCGATCCATCCTTCTTTTGCACGAACAACACATGTGCACCCCAGGGGTATACACTAGGTCTAATGAAGCCTTTATCAAGAAAATCTTGCAACTGATCCTTCAATTCTTTCAACTCTAGCGGGGCCATACGATACGGCGGAATAGAGATGGGCTGAATGCCTGGAGCAAAATTAATACAGAGGTTAATATCCCTATTGGATGGCATCCCTGGCAAGTCTGCAAGAAATATATATGTAAACTCACGAACAACTGGTACTGGATCCATGGAAGGAACCCCCGCACTAGAATCGCGGATAAGCCAAATAAGCTAGACACCCCTTCTCGACCATATGTCGAGCCTTCACATAAGAGAGAACCCTGCTGGTAGAATGGCCAGAAGTCCTTCTTCACTCTAATCGAGGCAACCCCAGCAAGGCTAAGGTCACCGTCTTGGCGTGACAATCCAGTATAGCATGATAATATGATAGCCAATTCATACCAAAAATGACATCAAAATCAACCATATCGAGAAGTAGAAGATCTACGCGAGCCTCGAGACTCCAAATAAAATCTCCTACAAGTGTGGACACATACACAAGAGCGCTCAATGAATCAGGAGGCACTACCGGATATGAAGCAAAGTAGGATGACACATAGGAATAAGTAGAGCCCAGATCAAATAGAACTGAAGCATCTTTATGGAAAATTGTAATAATACTCGTGATAACAGCGTCACGTGAATCGACCTCAGGCCTGGCTTGGAAAGCATAACATCGGGTCTTAGACCCACCACTCTAAACTATATCTCTAGGATGGCCTCCACTTCTAGCAGCTTGATCTCTACCTTTAGCGGTCTAACTTCTACCTCTAACGTCCTGACCTCCACATCAAGCTACGTGACCCATGCCACTAGCTGGCTTAGTGGGCGGTGGTGCAACCAGTGCTGGAAATATGGCACGAGAACTCTGTTGTGGTGTGCCACCTAATAATCTCAAACAGGTCCTCCTAAGATGCCCAAAACCACAACACTCTAAACATCCATCCTGGTGTTGTGGCTTTTGAAACTGAGACTAACCTGAACGGGCCATATTACCACGGTGATAACTCTGAATATGAGGTGCACTAATAGGAGCTGACAGTGCACTGTAGGATGGATGCCCAAAATGAGGCACATAAGGACCACGACTCCCTGAAGCACTGTGTGATCCTTGAAGCGCTGACTGGAATGGCCTGGGAGGTTGGCCCCTACCAAAAGTACCCCTGCCTCCAGATGAGGCAACACTGAAACCACCGGAATGGCGAGACCTCTTAAATCCTTCCCTCTCTCCTGTGCAAGAACCACCTCGATCTTCCTAGCGATATTAGCAGCCTTCGAAAAAGAAATCTTGCCCCCAGTCTCCTTGGCCATCTAAAGCCTGATAGGGTGAGCGAGTCCATCAATAAAAATCCTAACCCTCTCCCTCTCAGTAGGATGAAACATAAGAGCATGACAGGCTAGATCCATAAAACGGTCTCGTACTGAGTAACAGTCATACTGCTCTCCTGGAGACGCTCGAACTGCAAACGATAATCCTCTCTCAATGTGATAGGGAGGAACTTCTCTATGAATAGTTGAGAGAACTGGTCCCAAGTAAGAGCAGGCGACCCAGCTGGTCTGGTCAACAAATAGTCCCTCCACCATTTCTTGGTGGAACCCGTCATCCAAAATACATCATAATTTTATACGGTCGAAATCGGGGAAATCTGATTTTGAAGTTTTGCCATGTCGAGCTTTAGCTCAAAAGGTTCGAAGTAAGGATCGAGCCCGACCCCGGAATGTATACCTCGAGAGAGTGCATCGAAGTCCCGACACGGCCTACCTTGAGGCAGTGCAAAGTAGATGCCAGTCAAGAAAATGTGGGAAATTCCTAGGACACGAGGTTAAGACGGATATGATTTGTGAGAAATAGTTCAACTCCATACTAAACCGTTATATAGTTGTACCAATAGTATTCTTTGTCATAATTATAAATGTACCATATTAGAGTTTTCCCCTCCTATATAAAGGGGACCCAATCATTTGTAAAGGGATATAAAATTCACTGCAATAGAATATTCTACTCATTTTTTCTCGTTTAACGTGCTCAACATTATTTCTCAACTTTATTGTTCTTCACTTATTGTTCATAATTCACTACTATCGACCGACCTCGAGACCCTTGAGACTATCTAACTCGGGGCCCCCAGTCCTTTGACAACATTGGTTTGGCTATCATTATTTCTTACTTATGCTTATCATTTCTTGATTACTTACTAGTATTGAAATAAATCACATATTTTAGAACCACAAATCACATTTAATTGTTAATACCATTTTTGAGGTAAATAATTTGGCACCCACCGTGGGGCTAAAGATAATACAAATTAGTTTGGTGCTAGTTTTCTGATAACACAAGTTATTCTTCACACTTTTTCTTGTCCAAAGATTCTTTGATTTCAGGTCAAAAAATATCTAACACTACAAACGCATCCAAGAAGGGAAACAACAGCGTTGGACTCCTTGGGGAGAACAGTGCAGCAGCTTCAGGGGTCGGTGTACCACCGCTCAACCCTGGGGTAGCACCTACTCCTATCCTAGACGACTTTGGTTCTCATATTGTTGTGCACGTCGATTTTGGCATTGATATTGAAGGAAGCATACATAGAGGGGTCCGACCCGAGGCACAAAGAACACAGGCTCGAGATGAAATCAGCCTACAAGTAATTTTTGAGATGTTTCAAGCACAACAAGTTGATATTGCTCAGTTACAGAGTCAGCAAAAGACTCCGAGCACATTAGGATCGGAAATGGCTCCTCGAGTTGAGCCAGTTCTTACACCCCGCAATATTACGATGATGTTACGTCCTGCGGTATTATATTAAGATGATGTTACTCCTTGTAGTATTACATTACGATGATGTAACGCTTCACAATATTAAATTACGACGATGTTGCACCCTGTAGTATTGTACGTTAAATTTCGTAAGGTAACTGGCATCAGTCAAAGGAAACGATTATTCGGAAATTATAAGGAATAAGCTATTTCAAACAAGTAATGAGTAAATTAGTGAAGGTGAGAGGGGAAAGCAAGTCAAAGAAAAGGAATTTTCTTCCAAGTTTGGCATGTTGGAATAAAATACGGGTCGAGCGTTAATGCCCGATATTTATGGACTAGTAACATATAAGGTACCCCATGGCTATGATAGTAAGGTGTATAAGGTATATTTAAAGTGAGTAATATTATAAGTAATTTGGGATAATTCTTAAGTATGTGGTTTATTGATTAACGGGGGAATTAACAAGTTAATTATTAATTACTGAGTGAATAATTAATAACCTTGGATACTAATGGAAGTCCATAACGTGGCAGCCAATACAAAAACAATAAAATGACTCATGATTCATATGGATTAGGTGGCAACAATATAATTAAAGGAAAACACTTCATGTCTTGAAAGACTACACCTAACGTTTCCATCTCTAACAAGTACAAATTCTTGGATTGGAAACTAGGCTAAGACATTTTTGCCTCTTTACTAATAATAACGTGAGATTTATAAGAATCTTCATCAATAGGAATAGAAAAGTTATTCAAGAGTTTCTATCCAAATCACATTAGAAACGACATTCTGCGGATGGAAATGTTTCGGCCAAATTTTCTTTGAGCAACGTGATTGCGTTGAGCTCTTCATACGACTTGTTCCATTTTGATCTAATTGACGTGTGTTAGAGGGATTGTCAAGAGAATCGGCTCAGGTATATTTAGTTTATCCCTTCTTTCTTTTTGACATGATCTATATGACACGAACGAAACGAGTAAATACACAATTTTCATAAATGACTCTATTCATAGAAATATTGAGGTTGTCTTTTTTATTTCCCCCATGCGGATTAGTATTATATCTGATATTCATGGGTCTATGAAAAGTACGTATTTGATAAAGTTTATCCGAAAGGCCCATAGATTTTTATGGCAAGCCGAGAAAATCTTATTAAACGTATATCTCGGGCATTTCATGCATTTATACATGTACATTGATCCATGACCAAATGGCATTACATACGCGTATATATAATATTTATATGGGATATGGGAAAAAGTTACAACGTTATATACGCACTACCATCTGATCAGTTGGTATACGTTGTTGATTTTCCCATAGTAGCTGAGATGATATGATGCCCTCAAAGGCTGATGATATTATGAAACGTGTACCTATGCACGACATGACATTCATACGCATATGCATGACTCTATAAGTATTTCATTATTTACAAAGTTTTCTAGACTTACATGTTGAGTCATTTACTCTATATTTCTTCCATGTCATTTATGTACTTATTTATGTGCCTTACATACTCAGTACATTATTCGTACTTACGTCCATTTTGCCTGGGGACACTGCGTTTCATGCCCACAGGTCCCGATAAACAGGTCGAGAGCCCTCCAAGTAGGCTATCAACTCAGCGGAAGATGTTGGTGCGCTCCATTTGCTTCGGAGTTGCTTGTTTGGTTAGTATGATTTAGACGTTTATTGTTTGGTATGGCGAAACTCTGTCCCCACCTTTATGAAAATTACGTATTCTTAGAGGCTTGTAGACAGATGACATGTACGTAAAAGATTGTATGGCCTTGTCGGCCTATGTTCAGTATACGAATGATTATTTTGGTCTTATAAGCCCGTATGTCTTATGTATAAGTTGGTATCACATATTTTATTCTACTTGTCTCACGGCATCCTTCCAGCTCGGTTATCTATGATAGTATGATATGAAAAGATACGTTATGTTGGTACTCGGTTGAGTAAGGTATCGGGTGTCCGTCGCGGCCCATCGGTTTGGGTCGTGACAAAAGTGGTATCAGAGCAGTTATATCCTAGGAAGTATACAAGTCGTGTCTAGTAGAGTCTTGTTTCTAGGTGTGTCGTGCACCACACTTATATGCAGGAGGCTACGGGGCATTTAGGGTTGTCACTCTTTCTTCTTACTCTAGATCGTGTGGTAGAGCTCAATTATAAGAACTCAATAAACTCGATCTTATTCATAATACGGCGATGCCTACATTTAGAAAGATGGTTGGTAAGGGATTGAATGCGGTCGTGAAAGAGTTGAGTCAGAAGAACCCGGTGAGCTTCTTGAAAAGGAGCCTTAAGGAAAGAATATCTATCCACCTTTATGGTGGAAGACAATGAGAGATTCAGAAGATAAATACAAGTTTCAACAAGTAAAGGAAGCAAGGTGAAAGAGGGTAAGAGGTACCCAGCTAATGAAGATTATCCTTATTTACCATTCAGGAAGAGAGATATAAGTTTTTTGAGTTACCTTCAACAGTAACAGAGGTATGTATATTGGCCGCACCGATCTAAGTTATACCATGTGGGAGCTAAGAAATGTAGTTTAAGAGAAGGAAGGGTTATCAATATCCGGCTGGGGTCAGAGTAACCCAAAATAGGGGATGGATTGGTAGAGTTAGTTGACATTTCCGAAGGATAGTGTAAATATGGTAATGGATCTCCTTGCGAAGCACCTAGATGGTGCACTCTAAAATAGTACAACTAGATGTGCTACAAAGATAGGCACTGGAAGCCAGGAAAGGATAAATATTATCTTAGTATGACTCCCGTCCCTAGTAGAGAGATAATGCTAGGCAACCCGAAGAGCTAGTGGATGCATCAAAGGGGAGCTAAAAACAAAAGAATATCTTGTTGATGTTTTCAGAATAAACTGATAGACAGAAGTGTTAGCAGGAAATAAGAAGAGAGCTAATGAAACATTAAGAGTAAGATGTGATACATGGATTACAACGGTAGGTCAAAATGATGACAGTATTACAGAGTCTATAAGTCAAGTAAAGGAAAAGACGAGAGGTGACAGGCCTTGAGACAAAAAAAATATAGGCCATAAAGTCATATCCTCATTTTGAGAAGTAAGTTTGTGACTCCAACGCGACTACCGGAAGGAAATGTTAAACCCAGGATAATAAAAATCAGTATGGCTGGTGAAAAAGATAAACTAAACATGAATTAGGGGTTGAGTGAGGTTATAATGGTCGATATCATGTGAATTTCATATTTCGTTCCACCGATAACATAATGAACAACAGAAGAAGATTCATTAAAAATTCAGAGAATGGTCATTTAGGAAGACACTTCTCTAAAGCAAGCATTGTGAGCAAAAGTTATGATTAAGGGATCGTATGTTTCGTTTACACTAAGTGTCACCCTCACGAGTAAGGAAATTTCGTTATCCTTAGTACAAAAGGATTACCGCAAGGAGAGTAAGGGTCATCAATGATGTGAAATGATGCCAAAGATGAAGAGGTAAAATATCTATAGGTAGGTTGTCGTAGCTCCAACTTTTAGTACTCCCCTAAAGGGGGGAATATGGAATGATAATGGCATTAAGTCAGAATTAAACGGTTCTAGTAATTATGGAATGGTAAAAGAAGAATGCGATAATAAAGAGAGAGGGATGAGATTGTAGTTATTCAAAGCCTACAGATATGCTACAATTCCATTACATTATGCAAACACAATGTGAAGGAAAGGAAGTAAGGGTTCCTTCCCGGGATATTATTGATAAATGAGGAGCCAGTGCGAAAGGTAAGTTAAGACAAAGGAAATAAACCAAGAAAGATTACGCGAAACATTGACATGAGAATGAGCCAACGAGTAGTTAGTAGTTGATTCATGAGGGTCCTAGTTATGGCTAGACAAATCAATAGACCATGCAAGATAAACAGAATGAACACCAACAAGGGGAATTCAGTCTCACAAATTTTACATCATGACCTTGAGAAATATTAAGATAGAAGTTGTGGTAGTAATGTTACCGTATGAGGGTTACAGAGATAAAAGGGAGTTCCACTAGGAAAACAATCAAAATATCAGCTCAGAAGCAACCTCACGAGCACAATGTTGTGGAGGTAAGTAACTACGGATAAGTATAGGCAAGGAAGGACATCAGGAGGTCCTTTGAGTATACAATGTAATGAGATCATAGATTTACAAGAGTTAGAGGGTCCTCCCTAAGTACTACCATGAAAGACTAGCTGAGGAAATAAGGAAGAAGGCTTCAACCTAAGCACAACGACCTAAACAGGAAATGGTCGTGTAACAACAGTCTAAGAATGACATTGTAAGCACTCCAAAGGAAAGTATCGTGGCTAATGAACGAGAAGTAAAATTAAAAGTAATATTCGAGATCATATGAGTTTCACGAAAACTTTGGCATGCTGGGAACTAAGATAAGCTAAGTAAGCACGCAACAAGGGGGCAGAAAGACCAGAAATGTAATAGTTTACGTTAATGAAATCCAAGAAGGAACGAAAGGAATTATTCAATCAATGATCCCAAGCTAGTGACATCATGAACACGCTTAAGAGTTTGAATTTTTATACCGGCAGCATATATAGCCGTAAAAGATTCTGGTGTACGTTAAAAGAATGAATTGATCCCAGATCATAAATGGAGGATTAAATTGTTAAAGGATTATATCATGCATATTCCTCAGCGCCCATAAATGGATAAACAAATTAACTAATACCATGAACCTCAGAGCGGGAGATAATTTAAGCCGACATAAAGACCGATCAGAAGGAGGAAACTAAAGACTTACATCAACGAAGTAAATCAGGAATTCGGTTATTAGACCCTAAAATTATAGAAATCATGATTAGGAATATTGCAGAATTAATCTTAATATCAAGGGTACAAGGGAGATATTACAAAAACCATAATCTATAACCGCTCAACGATAAAGCCAGTTAGAGGAAGTACTTGCCTCATAAGAAGTCACTATGAAGCTCCCACCAAATTGTGTATGCCCAGAGGTGCAAGTATTACAATAGAGCTTCAAGTTGTGAACGTGAACTATACCTATGTGGAAGTGAGGTCATGAGAGAGATATAAGATACAATGCAAGATTTTAATATGATTAAGGTAAAGGTGGACAATGTACGAGATACTCAAATATAGAAGGTGGTGAATCTTTAGATAAAAGTCTAAAAGTGCAGGGATTCAATATCTAGGAATAATAGAGGCAATGTCAGTAGCATATCTTCCGACTATGGTCTAGGTATCGAGAAGCCTGATTAAGAGAGTAAAGAAAAGTTAGAGACGATGTGATGTCTCTCTTGATGTTCCAGAATGACGTAAGGAAATCTATGATGCAACCAAGTTGAAAGGTTGCAAGTAATATAAATAGATATATGTAGGTCGCAAGCTATTATATGGTGAAACGACAAAGTTCTAGAAGACAGGAGTAAGGATAAGAAAGGGCGAGTGAGAAGGTAACAAAAATGGATAAGTCCTCAGGATTAAGCCCATGAAAAAAAAGAAGAGCAGATGGTTTTTCTAAGTTATACAAAGCTCTTTGTAGCCTGAATGAACTCAAAGGAGTCTAAGACTAACATTATTTAGAAGAGATGGAATGTTGCTCGGGTACTAGAATGAGGGTGTGATTGTGATAGATAAAGGACGATTTTTGGGCCTTCCATTGAGTAATGGTTTGGCGAAGAAAAGAAAGGGATTTCACAAATTGGACAAGATTAAACTACCCATATAAGGTAAGTCACATTGGGATGATATAAAGTACGATTATGGGAGTATAGTATCACCCCTAGGTGGATCAATCTAACTACTCCAGATATCCACGATGAGACGTGAGCCCTATCGACGGTGTTACACAAAAGATCATGTTATCAGTGGTAGATGATGAATCAATATTAAGGTGAATCAACAATAGATGGATAAAGGTTCAACAGTATGAGATGAGATTAGACCTTCAGTTTTAAGGATAAACAACGAAAGTAACCTGGAGTTTGTGGCAGGCCTTAGTAACGATAAAGTCATACGAATGGATAAGCGGATCTATGAAATAAGATATAGCAATATTCGTAAGTCCAAAAAGTACCAAAGTGACATATTTTCAAGACCTGTATATGTTTACAAAGTGAGTCCTAGAGATTTGCTAAAAGCTAGAGGGAAAAGGAAAGATGAGTCGCATAAGCACACTTACAAAGCCAGAACCATACAGGCTGCATTACAAGGGGTAGCAGCAGTTATGAGATTAGAAATATTTCAACCACAAGTCGTGATATGAGAAAGAAGACTAAAGGAGGGAATACCCTAGACTTCGCATTTATTCACAGAACAACTGCCTAAATGGAAAGGAGAGTATTAAGGTATTCATAAGAGCTATAAGTTATGAAAATGATAAGAGCATCAGTCAACATTCTAGGACGAATGTTCAAAAGGGGTGAATGATGTTACAGCCCGCAATATTACGATAACGTTCTGCAGTATTATATTACGATAATGTTACGCCTTGCAGTATTACATTACGATGATGTTACGCTTCGCAGTATTAAATTACGATGATGTTGCACACTGTAGTATTGTACGTTGAATTTATCGTAAGGTAATTGGCATCAGTCCAAGAAAAAGATTATTCGAAGATTATAAGGATTATGCTATTTCAAGAAAGTAATTAGTAAATTAGTGAAGGTGAGCGGGAAAACAAGTCAAAAAAGGGAATTTTCGTCCAAGTTTTTCATGTTGGGATAAAATACGGGCCAAGCGTTAATACCCGATATTTATGGACTAGTACCATATAAGGTACCCCATGTCCATGATAGTAAGTGTATAAGGTGTGTTTAAGGTGAGTAGTATTATATGTAATTTAGGATAATTCTTAATTATGTGGAGTATAGGTTAATTGGGGAATTAACAAGTTAATTATTAATTAGTGATTGAATAAGTAATAACCTTGGAGAATGATGAAATTCCATAACGTAGCAGCCAATACAAAAACAATAAAATGACTCATGATTCATATGTATTAGGTGGCAACAATTATAATTAAAATACAACACTTCATGTCTTCAAAGACTACACCTAACGTTTTCATATCTAACAAGTACAAATTCTTGGATTGGAAACTAGGCTAAGCCAATTTGGCAAGGTCGACCATTTGGACGGACAAGTGTAGACTATGGCAGAAAGGCAGGGGAATCCGGAACATTAGGTTAAAAGCCCAATGCTCTACCAACTGAGCTATACACCCCAAAAAAGTTGGCCTCTTTACTAATAATAACGTGAGATTTATAAGAATCTTCATCAATAGGAATAGAAAAGTTATTCAAGAGTTTCTATCCAAATCACACTAGAAAAGGCATTCTGGGGATGGAAATTTTCGGCCAAATTTTCTTTGAGCAACGTGATTGTGTTGAGCTCTTCATAAGACTTGTTCCATGTTGACGCAATTGACGTATGTTAGAGGGATTGTCAAGAGAATCAGCTCAGATATGTTAAGGCTATCCCTTTTTTATTTTTGGCATGATCTATATGACACGAACAAAACAAGCAAATACACAATTTCCACAAATGACTCTATTCATAGAAATACTAGGGGTGTCTATATTCTTTATTTCCCCCATGCGTATTATTATTATATCTGATGTTCATGGGTCCCAGAAAAATACGTATTTGATAAAGTTTATCTGAAAGGCATATGGATTTTTATGGCATTTCGACAAAATCTTATTAAACATATTTCTCAGGAATTTCATGCATTTATACATGTACATTTACCCATTACCAGATGGCGTGATATACGCGTATATATGTATATTATATTTATATGGGATATGGAAAAGTTTACGACGTTATATACACACCACCACCTTATCAGCTGGTATACGTTGATGATTTTCCCACAGTGGTTGAGATGATATGATGGGATGCCCTCAAAGGCTAATGATGTTATGAAACATGTACGTATGCACGACATGACATTCATGCGCATATGCATGACAATATAAGTATTTCATGATTTACAAAGTTTTCTAGACTTACAGGTTGAGTTATTTACTCTATATATCTTCCATGTCAGTTATGTACTTATTTATGTGCCTTACATACTCAATATGTTATTCGTACTGACGTCCCTTTTTGCCTGGGTACGCTGCATTTCATGCCTGCAGGTCCCGATAGACAAGTCGAGAGCTCTCCAAGTAGGCTATCAGCTCAGCGGAAGATGTTGGTGCGCTCCATTTACTTCAGAGTTTCTAGTTTGGTTAGTATGATTTATTTCTAGTTTCTAGTTTGGTTACTTCAGTGTATCATTTGGTATGGCGGGACTCTGTCCTGACCTTTATGAAAATTACGTATTCTTAGAGTCTTGTAGACAGATGTCATGTACGTAAAAGATTGTATGGCCTTGTCAGCCTATGTTCAATATGTCAATGGATACTTTGGTCGTATAGGCCCGTATGTCTTATGTATAAGTTGGTATCACATGTTGTATTCTACTTGTCTCACGATAGCCTTCCGGCTCAGTTATCTATGATAGTATGACATGAAATGATACGTTATGTTGGTACTCGATTGAGTAATGTACCGGGTGCCCGTCGTGGCCCATCGATTTGGGTCGTGACACCAGCACTAGATAGATCGAGCAATAATGGGTCAGGAAAAGACCACACTATCATGAGGATGCTCGAGGAACTCACTAAAAGGGTCGAGTTAGGAGAAAAGAAGATAGATGACAACGACAAGAAATTAGAAACCTACAACTCGAGGGTCGACCAGATCCCGAGAACACTTCAAGTCTTGAATGGACTGGATTCCAAGAAGTTCGTGCAGAAACAATTCCCACCAAGTGCGGCTCCGAAGCCCATTCCAATGAAGTTCAGAATGCCCGACATCCCGAAGTACAACGGGACCAGATATGCCAATGAGCATATTACCACATATACTTGTGGTATAAAAGGAAATGATTTAAAGGATGACGAGATCGATTATGTCCTATTGAAGAAATTTGGAGAAACCTTGTCCAAAGGGGCTATGATGTGGTACCATAACCTTCCCCCGAACTCAATAGATTCATTTGCCATGTTGGCAGACTCACTTTTAAAGGCACATGCTGGTGCCATAAAAGTTGCTACGATAAAGTCCGATGTTTTCAAAATCAAACAAAGAGAGAACGAGATGCTACGGGAGTTCGTATCCCGCTTTCAGATAGAGCAAATTGAATTACCACCAGCCTCTGATGATTGGGCCGTGCAAGCCTTTACTCAGGGTTTGAACGAACATAGCTCGATATCTTCGAAGCAGCTGAAACAAAACTTGATCTTTTATCCCGCCGTAACTTGGGCGGATGTTCACAATAGGTACCGGATGTTCACAATAGGTACCAGTCCAAAATCAGGGTAGAGGATGACCAATTGGGAGCCCCTTGTGGCTCATTATATCCAAGCAGGCTACTAGCAAAGGAATCAATAAATGCAGAAAGGGAGTCGAGGCCGAGTAAAGAAAGATACCAATTGTATGTCGAAGACTGAAGAAACACTTCGAGGCTCAACATACCTCGAAATGATCAAAGGGTGGATTGAGGCCAAAGTTCCCGGGGACTATTGAGCAAAACTAGGTTCGACAGGCACTCGGTACCATTGGAGGCACCCCATTGTCAAAGTACAACTTCAACATCAATGCCTCAGACATCGTATCAGCCATAGGCAAGATTAGAGATACCAGGTGGCCCAAGCCCATGTAGTTTGATCCTTCCCAGAGGAACCCCAACTTAATGTGGAAATACCATGTCACTCATGGTCATAGGACCGAAGATTGCAGACAGCTTCGAGAGGAGGTAGCCCAATTGTTCAACGAAGGGCACCTTTGAGAGTTCCTCAGCAACCGGGCCAAGAATGATTTTCGAGAGAGAGATGCAAATTGGAAGAATGAACAGGAAATGTTGTAGCATGTCATTCATATGATCATCGGAGGAGTCGAAGTCCCATAGGGACCCGTATTCAAAGGAACAAAAGTTTCCATCCCAAAGGAGAAGCAATCTTGGGACTACATTCCCGAAGACAACCTTACATTCAGCGAGGAAGACATCGATGCCTTATCTCATCCTCATAATGATGCACTAGTAGTTTCTTTCCTTTTAAATAAAGTTCAAATTAAACTTGCGCTCGTGGATACAGGTAGTTCGACCAATATAATCAGGTCGAATATCGTGAAGTAGCTCTGGTTGCTCAACCAAATCACACCCGCCTCTCGAGTCTTGAATGGATTCAACATGGCGAGTGAAACAACAAAGGGGGAAATCATCCTCCCAGTCAACGTGGTCGGGACCATACAAGCCACTAAGTTTCATGTCTTCGAATGTGACATGAGGTACAATGCCTTACTTGGAAGGCCATGGATTCATAGCATGAGGGCATTTCCATCAACTCTTCATCAACTGATGAAGTTCCCTACAAAGGATGGTGTGAAAACACTATACGGAGAGCAGCATGCGGCTAAAGAGATGTTCGTAGTACATGACTTGGCACCAGTATCGGCTCCATCTATTCGGAGAAGTCAAAAGGCGAACAGGTAGCTAAATAGAAATTATAGCCCGTACCCTCGATTGAGCCCGAGGGACAGGTGATCGAACATGTGGTCAGGTACGGAGAAGAAGACTTCCTCACCCCTCCGAGCCTTAGTTTCCCCCTAGGAATCAGATGCAATGGAGTCCATTATCGAAGAACTCGAGCAAGAGGTATTGATCGAGAATCTTCCAGAATGAAAGGTATACCTGGGAACGGGATTAATCCCCGAACTCAGGAAAAAACATATTCAATTTCTTATTGATTGCGTTGATTACTTCGCTTGGTCCCATTTAGATATGACAGGGATCCCGCCGGAGATAACCACCCATCGACTAAGTGTCGATCCCAGGTTCAAATGAGTGAAGCAAAAAAAAGAGACCTCAATCAGAGGAAAAGCATGCATTCGTCAAAGATGAGGTATCAAAACTTCTCAAAATAGGATCCATTAGGGAAGTAAAATACCCGGAATTCCTAGCTAATGTAGTGGTAGTCCTTAAAAAGGGAATAAACTTAGAATGTGTGTAGATCACAAAGATTTGAATAAAGCATGCCCTAAAGATTCATTCCAATTGTCCAACATTGATCGTTTGATCGATGCTACGGCCGGCCACGTGATCCTTACCTTTCTCGACGCCTACTCCGGCTACAATCAAACTTGAATGAACCCGGGGACCAAGAAAAGACTATGTTCATCATGAAGTATGGAACATATTGCTAAAACTTAATGCTATTCGGGCTAAAGGACGCAGGAGCTACATATCAACGCCTAGTTAATAAGATGTTCGAACATCAAATAGGCAAATCTATGGAAGTTTACATTGATGACATGTTAGTTAAGTCACTGCACGCAGAGGACCATTTGACATATTTGCAGGCAACGTTCGATATCCTAAGAAGGTATAACATGAAGCTTAACCTCGGGAAATGTGCTTTCAGAGTCGGATCGGGAAAAATTTTGCACTTCATGGTGTCGAACTGAGGGATCGAAATTAACCCCAATAAAATCAAATCCATCGAGGAGGTCACCGTGGTGAACAATGTGAAAGTCATGCAAAGGCTCACCGGGCGAATAACATCTTTAGGTCGATTCATCTCGAGGTCTTCGGATCAAAGTCATCATTTCTTCTCCCTACTCAAGAAGAGGAACAACTTCGAATGGACTCCAGGATGTCAACAAGCCTTGGAGGAGTTAAAACAGTAACTCTCGAGCCCATCTTTTCTCCATACCCCTAAGGAAGACGAAACACTATACTTATATTTGGTTGTGTTCTAAGTAGCGGTAAGTGGTGTGTTGGTTTGAGAAGAACAAGGTACACAATTCCCTGTCTATTACGTAAGTCGGACCCTAGGAGATGTTGAAACCAAGTATCCGCACTTAGAAAAACTAGCACTTTCATTAGTAAGTGCATCTAGGAAATTGAAACCTTAATTTCAATGCCATCATATATGTGTATTAACTACATATCCACTTCGAAACATCTTGCATAAGCCCGAATTATCGGGCCGATTGGCCAAATGGGCCATCAAACTTGGAGGGTATGATATTGAATATCAACCTCGAACAGCTATCAAGTCTCAAATTTTTGCAGACTTCGTGGAAATTGTACACCATCGCTCGTGCCCCAAGTAGAGAAAGACTCTTGTTAAAATAGGCACATTATCGGGGTATGGACCCTCTTCACTGACGATGCCTCGAACGTGAAAGGGTCCGGGCTCGATATAGTTCTAAAACCACCTACGGGCTACATAATTAGACAATCCATAAAATCTTCAAAACTGACTAACAATGAGTCCGAGTATGAGGCGATGATTGCAGGTCTCGAACTAGCCAAAGGCCTAGGAGCAGAGGTCCTCGAAGCAAAATGTGATTCTCTTTTGGTTGTAAACCAAGTAAATGGGAGCTTCGAGGTTCGACAAGACAGGATGCAAAGATACTTAGACAAACTTCAAGTAACATTGCATCGCTTCAAATAGTAGATTCTGCTCCACATACCTCGAGAACAGAATAGCAAGGCTGATGAACTCGTGAACTTGGGATCCTCGGTTGAAGAAGAGGACATAGTCTCGAGGGCTATAGTACAACTATCAAAGTCAGTGATCGAAAAAGGCCATGTCGAAATCAACTCAATGATTTTAACGTGGGATTGGAGAAACACATACATTGACTAGTTGAAACATAGGAAGCTCCCCACAGGCCCAAAAGAATCAAGGGCCCTTCGAGCCAAAGCAGCCCGATTTTCACTCGATGAGAATGGAAAATTGTATAGGAGGAATTTTGACGGACCACTAGCAGTATGCTTGGGATCGGGGGACACCGACTATGTGCTACGAAAAATCCACGAAGGCACTTGTGCAAACCACTCTGGTTCCGACTCTTTAGTTCAAAAGGTAATCAGAGCATGGCATTAATGGGATAACATGGAAAAGGACACCAAGGAGTTCGTTCGAAGATGTGACAAATGCCAAAGATTTGCACCGATGATACATCAACCCGGTGAGTAACTACACTCAGTCCTATCCACGTGGCCATTCATGAAATGGGGGATGGACATCATTGGCCCCCTACCAACGGCACCAGGTAAAGCTAGATTCATCTTATTTATGATTGACTACTTCTCAAAATGGGTAGAAGCACAGACCTTCGAGAAGATAAGAGAAAAAGAAGTCATTGACTTCATTTGGGACCAAATCATATGCCGATTCGGGATCCTCTCCGAGATTACATGTGATAATGGGAAGTAGTTCATCGACAGCAAGGTGAAACAATTCCTCGAGGATCATAAAATCAAAAGGATCTTATCGATTCCTTACCACCCAAGTGCAAATGGTCAAGCCGAGTCCACAAACAAACTATCATTCAAAACTTAAAGAAGAGGTTTGAGAATGTGAAGGGGAAATGGAGATAAGTGCTCCCCGAAGTACTATGGGTCTGAGGTATTGATTCCCGTCGAGGTCGAGGAACCGAGCCTAAGATTTCAGCATGCCACCGAGGACTCAAACAACGAGGCCATCAGCACCCCTCTCGAGCTATTAGATGAAAAGCACGAGGCCGCACTGGTTCAAATGGCCGCTCAAAAACAAAGGATCTAAAGGTACTTCAACAAAAGAACAAACCTTCGATACTTCAGAGTGGGGGACTTGGTTCAAAGGAAAGTCACCCTTAACACTCGAAACCCAAATGAAGGAAAATTAGGCCCTAGTTGGGAAGTACCGTACCGTGTCCTAAGGGTAATAGGGAAAGGATTTTTCAAGCTTAGCACTATGGAAGGCGAGCAACAACCAAGCAATTGGAACATATCACTGCTCAAACGCTATAATTGCTTAGGTATAAAATTCTCCTTTTTCAACTTATATTTCATACTAACTCCTTACAGGTGTTCAATTGGAGATATCGAATAACCCTTCAACTCGAAGTCCTTGGGTTTTAAAGAATGCGTTGCACTCTTTTTCCCTTAGATCGTGTTTTATCCCAAATGGGTTTTACCGACAAGGTTTTTAACGAGGCAACACCTATATGCTACCTAAGGAAGACTCAACAAATATTCAAGGCTTCTTTTCTATCAACCTCGAATACTGGGGGGCATCACCCTCAAAGGTTTTTTTTTTGAAGAAAACAAGTTATGCCGAAGAGGGCCTCGATAGGAGAATGTTGTAATGGGCCAAATGGTTAAATGAACCGTGTCCATGTAGAATAGTCGAGCCCCCGATGGCAAAAACATGTACGCTTGTATCAATCATTAGAAGAACAATTCTTATTATATCAAAAAACTTGGTGCCTCAAAGAAGTCTACTATTTTCATTAAACGGCTCAAGGGCCAAATACACCCTAACACTCGGTGACTGTCTTCGACATTCAACATATCGAGTCATCAAAAACTCGAACTTATAAGACCTTAATGAGGCAAAATCAAACTTATAAGACCTCAATGAGGCATACTCAAACTTATAAGACCTCAACGAGGCATATCCGAACTTATAAGAGCTTAAAAAAAGGCATCCCTCTAATATTAAAGTCAAGGCTATATACACGAACTTGTAAGACCCCTAAAAAGGCATACCCTCAATATTAAGGCCGAGGTCATCTCACTCAGGGACTAAAAGGCTATGCCAAATATAAAGACTACGATCATATGAAAAGGCTACAGCTAAAATAATGTGGCTCGAAGACGTCCGACTACCGCCATAAAACTAAAGGCCTTCAAATACTTCAAAAAAACTGGTTAAATCAGGCTACCCTCAGCATAAGCAAAGGGGCTTCGATAATATAAGCTCCGAACAATGTAAAGGCTTTGAAAAAATTAGCCTTCGAGAGAACCTCACGAGGTACTCAATTATCATTGCACATCGAATTGTAATCGAGGTTCCTATCAATCAAACCGTCGAAAAGTCGCACGGATATTGAATCCTGCCAAGGCATAACAAAATTTTAAAAGTCTTTAGCCAGAATGGGGGAAAATTGTAGCCATTTTAGAGGTTGAATTATCCGAATCTAAAATGAGCCTAAGGGCCAACCTAAAGAGCCTAAGGGCCAACTTAAAAAGAGCCTAAGGGCCGATGTTTTAAAGACTAAGGGTCGATACTTAAAGAACTTAAAGGCCAAAGCACATTGTGCTCGAGACCTCAACTAAGCTCGTACTCGAAAGTTCCGAGATAAAGCTCGGCTCGAAGACCAGACCCTAAGTGGTCACTCATTATCGGTCATCGATCAAAGCACAAAAACCTAAAGGTTTTATATTCTAAGTCCAACACATCGGACTGATCGTCAATAAGCATCAAATCTCATTTCAAGTGTAAAGGAAAGACAAGAATTAACGAAGAATGAACATTAAACAAACAAATCCTTTTATATATCCAAATGGTGTTCACAAAAATATATTTACAAATCTCCCACACGGAGCCCTTACACCAAAAATGAAAATAATAGAAGCCTAATCTTCTGTCGGGGTCACTCGAACGGAGGAAGTTCCCTAAGGAGATACACTCTTAATGGCTTGACCCTCGGAACCTTGATCAACGGTGGCATCTTCCCCCTCGAGGACTTCATCTTCTTCTTCACCACTCTCCGAGCCGCTAACAAAATCCTCGTCGGGAGTGATCGGTGCAGCTGATTTGTCTTCTAAGGCCTTCACTTTCTTGATCTCGGCCGAAAGATCAAAACCGTTGGCTTGTATCTCCTCGAGAGTCTGCCTTCGGGATTCCAATTGAGCATTTTCAAGGGCATGAGTTACCCTGAGCTCGGCTTCAGCAGATACTTTCTTAGCCTGAGCATTTGCAGTAGCGGTATCAGTCCGATTTGAGGACATAAGTGCATCAGCTTCGTACTTGATTTTGGACAACTTGGCCGCCGATTCAGCATGAAGCTCCTTATATTTGCGCCTTTCTCCCTTTTCACCTTGAAGTTGGTGCTCAGTCGACGACAATTTCTCCCGAAGAGTGTCCTTCTCAAAGGCCACCTCATCCATACGCTGTTTCAGCCCGAGGATTTCAGCATCCTTAAGTTTAAGTTACTCCCGAAGCTGCCCCACCAGATCATCCTTCTACTTGAGTTGAAAAAATCAAGTTGCAATGTTAGACACCAAAATCAAGTAAAGCGTAAACAAGCCCGCAGAGACTATGTTACCTGCTCGATGAAATCGGCCCGTTCTTAAGACACCTTCTCCGAACAGGCTCGAAGGTTGTTAAGTTCCCCCTCTTTTATGACGTAGAGAGCCTTGAGGTCATCGTGTTCCCATATGAGCATCCTAAGATCTTCTTCACATCAGGCAAGCTCAACCCAAGATTTAGAGAAAACCTGGTCATAGAGCATCACAGCCTGGTCATGAAGAAAAGAACTTCGAAAGGCACAAATTAAATCCCAAACATAGTTGTAAAAGGACAAAGTAAACCTGCTTTCGAAGCTTATCAGCCTCTTGGAAGATAAACGAGACATCAAGGTCGGGGCCCTCCCCAAGCCTGGTAAGTCACTCTTCGAAGATATCGTTCTCCTTGAGGGATGCCGCCTCTTCAGGAGTCTTCATGTACCGAGCATCCCGTATCTGCCCATCAGAAAAAGGATAGGCCTTGAGGAGAGTCACCCACGTCGATGACCTCGAGGGGATCAATCGGGGCTTTCTCCTTCCTTCGAGGAGCTTCCGGGTTAGTTTCTTCAGGCTCTTTGACCGTGTGGTTTTCGGCACAAGGCATGCCCTGGTTATCAGTCGACTCGAGAACTTTGCCCGAGCTCCCTTTAGGAATCTCCTCTACTTGAGGTTGGACTGCATCAGCAGTCTTTTGTGCAGCAGTCTTCGGCCCAGTGGCCTATGAAGCATCAGTGCTTCCTTTTCCTTTGATTACTAAAGGGCAGCGATCATCCTCTTCGTCCCCGGCATGAAGGCTCTCGGCAGCTTCCGGTGTTAAAGCCACTGTATTGGCCTTAGATTTTCGAGCATTGTCCTTTTTTGATTTAGGGGACTCCACCGACGTCTGCTTTTTCCTCTTCTTATCCTTGGAATTTTTTGGGATATCTACTTTGCCAGGTGGGTGCAGTCTCATACAAAACGGCTTCTCCAAGGCCTACATAAAAAGGTTTAGTATGCTACCAAGAGATATTTTCACTAAGGAATTCAAATACGATAGTAATAAAAACTCACCATGGTTTTTGGCCTCTCATCGGCCTCTGGCCAAGTCGCGCCATACGCACTCGGCGTATGTGGAGGTGGAATATAGTTGTCGAACCCAATCCGGGAGGTCCTTGACCGCACCGGGGTACCACTCGACGGCTGCATCATCGGAAGGGAATTAGTTCAAAGGGAAGAAAAAACATTTGATTAACGAAACATGTTCGATGAGTCGGCACTTACGGTTCATATTTCATTCCTCGGGGAATGGCATCTTCTCGGCATGAATGAGGTCAGAGGTCCTGACTCGAATGAAGTAGCTCATCCACCCTCGGTCCTTATCTTCGTCGGTGCTAGCGAAGAAAGACTTCAAAGATCGACGTTGTAGTTTAATCAAGCCACCTTGATAGAGACGAGGGTTGTACAATCTAATCAGATGGTCAAGGGTGAAAGGCATCCCCTCGAGCATGTTCGAAAAATACCTGATTAGGCAAACGATTTTCCAAAAGGAGGGATAGATTTTGCTGAGCATCACCCAATATTGTCTACAAAATCGAGGATCGCTGGATCTATCGGTGGCAAAGAGGGTTCTACAGGACCTAAGGTCAATTGGTATGTGTATACGCTAAGGAAACAAGCTTTGCGAGTGGTTATGTCCTCTTCAAGTGAAGGGATCTCAACTAGTACCTCCTCGCCCCAACAGTAATCAACCTTCACTTTTTCGATCTCGGTTATCAGACTGATATAACGAGACATGGGTTCACATCGTTCCACAACCGAAGAAGGTTTTTCGACCTTGAAATCAGAAGATGTTTCACAAGGCCTGAGGGTACACTCCTCAACACGCGAAGGTACTACCGTTTTGCTCTTAGAGGAGTGTGATGATGAAGGGGCTTTCTCTTTTTGGGGAACTGTCTTAGAAGTTTTTGCCATGTTTGTTGTGAAATTTCAGAATATAAAGAAGAAACTGGTTATGAGATGAACACAAAGGAAAAGTGAATGCAGAGAAACGTTAGTGAGGATTTGAAGATGTTGTAGAAAGTAAAAGTATAAAAAGTGAAGGGCTGGGGTATTTATAGGGGTCATCTAAGCGTGTTGAAGAAGTTAAAAGGGCGGCCAATAGCTATTGTCGATTCACGGGTTTTTCGAGAATTGTGCAGACCTAACCTCTACATAACCTTTCGGCCGCACCAATCACTGACCTCACGTGGCTGACATCATCATAGGGATATCGAAGGGTCAAGAATTCAAGTTCGTGTCTTATCATTCCATTCTAAGAAACGCGGGGACTATCTGTATACAACCAAAATCAGGGAAGTCCGAATCTGATGTTTTGCCACGTCAAGCCCGAGCTTGGAAGGTTCGAAGTAAAGATCGAGCCCGAGCCCACAATGCATACCTCAAGAGAGTGCATCAAAGGCCCGACACGGCCTACCTCGAGGCAGTGCAAAATCGATGGCAGTCAAAGAAAAGAGGAAAATTCCCAAGGACACGTGGTTAAGACGGATAGGATTTGTCATAAACAGTACAACTCTGTACTAAACCGTTATACAGTTGTACCAATAGTATTCTTTGTAATAATTAGAAATGTACCATATTAGGGTTTTCCCCTCCTGTATAAAGGGGACCCCAATCATTTGTAAAAGGGATATACAATTCACTACAATAGAACATTTTACTCAGTTTTTCTCGTTTAACGTCCTCAACATTATTTCTCAGCATTATTGTTCTTCATTTATTGTTCATAATCCACTGCTATCACCGACCTCGAGACCCCCGAGACTATCGAACTCGGGGCCCCAAGTCCTTTGACAACGTTGGTTTGGCTATCATTTTTTCTTACTTACGCTTATCATTTCTTTAATATTTACTAGTATTGAAATAAATCACATATTTTAAAAACCACAAATCACATTTAATTGTTAATACCATTTTCGAGGTAAACAAACATTGACCCCATTGGTCTCAACTATACCCATGTTCCGCAACACCTCATGCCAGCTATCAAGATAATCTTGTGGGTCCTCTGAAGGTGCACTACTGAAGTGAACTAGAAAGAGCTTAGTAAACTTGTCCAATATCTATAAAGCTCAGAAGACATAGTAGGTCCATCACCAGTCTGTGTCGCAACAATTGGCTGAACTACCCCAATTGATGGGGTTGTTGGTGTTTGATACTGGGGAGCCATCTGCTCCGAAGTGTGAGTAGCCGGAGTCTGTGCTCCTCCCTCAACCTGAGAGACAGCGGTGCCATAAGAAATTTTCTGGACAGGGCCACACTCTCCATAACGCCCACCAAACGGACTAGAGCGTCCTGAAGCACTAGGTGGCAATGAACCCCTCTAGGACCTGTGCTGGTCCAACACGTACAGTCAGATCTGGAACCTCCTCATCTTACTCCATTTGCGTCTCCACTACTAGTGTTGCTGCTCAATCTCTAGGCTAAGCTCTGCCTCAGCCTCTGGCGCGACCTCGGCCTCGACCTCTACCCCTCGTATGAGCTGCTGCTGGGGGCTCCAGCTTTAGTCCAGCTGAAGATACGGTCCGTGTTCTCGCCATCTGCGACAAATCAGGAATAGAAGAGTTCAATCATTAATGGTAGAAATACAATCGCACGCTAGAGAAGAATAGAAGTGAAATTGTTCCGAACTCCATGGTCTCTAGGAGATAAGTATAGACGTCTCCATACTGATCCTGCAGACTCTACTAAGTTTGCTCATGACTCGTGTGACCTATGTAACCTAGTGCTCTGAAACCAACTTGTCACGACCATAAATACTCACCATCGGGACCGTGATGGTGCCTAACATTTCACTTGCTAGGCATGCAAACATTAGAACAAGTTATTCAATTTCAACAGCTTAAATTAATTAATGAGAAAAGGCTCAAATAAATATATCAATCCAAATTAATATGCAGAAGTTAAAACTGCTAAAAAATATGATACAACCCTAGACCCGGTGTCACAAGTTCACGAGCTACTAGAATAGTACAAATAAGGGTTTAAAATAACATGAAGTTGTTTGAAAGGAAAGTACACAACTACATAAAAAGAGAAGGGGACTCCAGGAGTTGCGGGTGTTGAGCAGCTGTACCTCAAGTCTACACGAGCTGTCCAATCTAAGCACGCTACTTACATGAGACCGGCCCCGAAATTTGCACAAGAAGTGCAGAATGTAGTATGAGTACAACTAACCCCATGTACTTTGTAAGTGTTTAGCCTAATCTCGACGAAGTGATGATGAGGCTAAGGCAGGTCACTCACACTACAACATGTACGCAGTATATAATAAAGACAGAAAAAGGAAATACGGAACGAAATAAGATAGCCAACTAGCTATAGCCTCAAGAAATAAGCTATTGATGTTCCGAATTACCAATCATTAGAGTTTCGAATAAAAATATTGAAAACCAACACAACTCAAGGAAATAAAAACACACAGGTTGTTGCGGCGCGCAACCCGGTCTTACCGTATAACACAGAATCATCTCTTATCTCACTGTAACAACATTAACCACAATAAAAAAAAATCTATATATATATATATATATATTGCGGCGCACAACCCGATCCCACCATATAACAATATCAATATCATAATTCACCCTTATTCCACATGTTGCGGCGTGCAACTCGATCCCACCATATCAGTAAAAATTCACCCTTCTTCCACCATATCAATCCACCCTTATTTAACTTGTTACGCCATGCAACCCGATCCCACCATATCAGTACTATTAATAACTAAGTTCAATTAATTTCATAATTCAAATCAAAATAACCACTATAACTGATGAGTATAAAACTGAAACAATAAGGAAACCTTGTACTAACTTGGAAATTCACGTATGAAATACTACACGGCAAGACCAGTTCAGTAAATGACAATTAGAAGGTGCAAGTACGTCAATTAAGGCAAATAGCAGCAAGTCATGAAAGCATGAAAAGTTCTAACATTATATAGGACAAACAATGACTAACAAGTAGCAATTAAAGCATGGAAGGCATTTAGGGCACATAACAGTTAAAGCATGGTAATAGATAATTAAGGAAAAACGGAAAATCATAGAAACAAGTAAGTCGACGGCGTATAAGCACTTGTCACCTCGCATATACGCCGCAACACATGAAATTCACATAGCACATAGTTCAAGGGTTCTTAATTCCCTCAAGTCAAGGTTAAACTCAACACTTACCTCGCTCCAAAGACAAACTCAAAGCTCAACCACGGCTTTGCCTTTGGAACAAGCCTCTGAACCAACCAAATCTAGAAAATTAACAACCAAACGATTCAAAATAAGCCTTAGAAACTACCCACGAATGAAAAAGGTTCAATTTAGGTCATTACTAAAAAGGTCAACCAAAGTTAACCCCTGGGCCTGCTTGGTCCAAACCCGAAATTTGGACAAAAACCTGATTACCAATTCACCCCCAAGTCGGTTATGTAATTTGTTTCGAAAACCGAACTCAATTTGAGATCTAAATTCCAATTTTACAAAACTCCCTAATTCTACCCAAACCCCCCAATTCCCACCATGAAAATAATAGATATTAGGTTACAATCTTATTAAATGTAATTAAAGATTGAAGGAAAATAGGTTAGAATCACTTACTAATGAATTGAGGAAGAAGGGTCTTGAAAATAAAAGTGCATAGGGTTTTCTTGTTTTGAAAATTTTAAGAATGAGAGAAAATAATACATGATCAGTCGCAGATGTCTCAATTGCGAACTAGGATTCGCAATTTCTAACCCGGTAAATGCAAGTGTTACTTCGCAAATGAGAAGGTTCCCCATCTCTGCTATCATCACATTTGCGATGATTTGTTCGCAAATTCGGACTGGGTCTGATCGCAAATGCGACAAAATTGATCGCAAATGCGAAGTAATTTCCCCAGCCCCCATCACAAAAGCGAAGACATGTTCCCAATTGCAAAACTGAGTCTCTTTGCAAATACAAAGAATTTGATCGCAAATGCGAACCTGTCAGGTTTGCTTCCATATCACAAATGCGAGGCCAGACATCGCAATTGCAAGGTTTGAGACTTACACCAGAAACGGAAGAACACCAGCTGAGTTTTCTCAGTCAAAATCACTTCATAGCCTATCCGAAACTCACTCAAGCCCTCGGGGCTCCAAACTAAACATGCACACAAGTCTAAAAATACTATACGAACTTGCTCGCGCGATCAAATCACCAAAATAACATCTAGAACTATGAATCCGACACAAAAATCTATGACATTTTCAAGAAACTTTAGAACTTCTAATTCAACAGTCAGACGTCAAAATCACGTCAAACCTACTCCGTCTCACTAAATTTGACAGACAAGTCATAAATATAGTATTGAACCTATACCGTCAATTCTTTAAAATCATTAAACCTTTAAACATTCAATTTTAGACAAAAATCTATAACTCGAGCTAGGGACCTCCAAATTTGATTCAGGACAAATGCGTAGGTCGCAAATCACGATGGACCCACCGGGACCGTTGAAACACAACATTAGGTTCTAAAACTCAAGATGACATATCGGGCCATCATAGGTGCGAGGTTATATCATCAAGTTAGGTTATATCGCCGAGCTCGAGACCCCAAGACTGAACAAAATTGAGATCAGGTGAGATCGAAGGAAATTTGCCAAGCCAAATATTAGAAGGACGAAATATCCGCGACCTGGCGTAGATCATGGCGGAGATCTCGGCACGTATCAAGTATAGGCCGATTAATTATATAATCTTGACATTTCTTACCTCATATAGAATTGTATCAAGAGTAGGACTCCCCTACTGTATAAAGAGGGTCTGATAAATTGTAAAACACATCACATTCACGCAACATAAGGCAGTATACTGTCATTTCTAGCTTTCATTATCTTATTACTTTGTTCATATATCAGTTTAAACATATCTTGGTTCAAGGGTGATCAAACTTGAGGGCCAAGTTTATTCTATTCGTGTGGTTTGTATTTATTTCTTTTATCGTCAATTTCAATATTAATCTATTCTCTTAATTCAACTGTTATCCGATTTTAGGGTAAATAGTTCATCTCCCACCGTGGGGCTTAGGATAATAATGATTACCTGGTACTACCTTTCATAACACAAACTATTTCACACTTGTTCTTGTGAGTAACTTTGATTCCATGATCAAAATGTCAAACTCTCAAGCAGCACCCATACACACGGACAATGATTTCGGTCACCACGATGAAAATGACAACATAGCACAATGAACGACGTACCTCCAGTCGGCCTTGATGGAGTTCCGGTCGCAGATCCAATCGACGTCAGCTCGCATGTAGCCATCAATGCAAATTTGGCCGTTAATCTCGAGAGTAGTATCCATAGAGTAGTTCGATTAGACGCTCAAAGCACACATGGCGGCAAAGAGGGCGGGATCAGCCTTCAGGTGATCTTTGAGATGTTTTAAGCTCATCAAGTATCGATAGCCAAGCTCCAAAACCTGAATCATGCACCAAGCAGGATCGAGCCTAAGCCATCCCAGGAAGTTGTTCACAGGGTCGAATCGGTGTCAAGGAAATAAAATGGGAATGAATCAGAGGCTGGTCCTGCAATCATGAAGATGCTTGAGGAACTAACAAAATGAGTTGAGTCGGGGATAGAGAAGATCGAGGCAAAAGACAAGAAGGTGGAAACTTACAACTCCATGGTCGATCAAATCCCGAGGGAACCACCAATATTGAAGGGTCTGGATTTAAAAAGGTTCGTGCAGAAACCCTCCCCCCAGCGCGGCTCCCAAATGGATTCCCAAGAAGTTCTGCATGCCCGAGATTCCTAAGTACAATGGAACGAATGACCCAAACGAGCTTGTCACCTCTTACACATGTGCAATTAAAGGGAATGATCTAGAGGATAACGTGATTGAATTTGGCTTGTTAAAGAAATTCAAGGAGACTCTGTCAAAGGGAGCTATGATATGGTACCACAACATACCACCTAGTTCTATTGATTCATTTGCTATCCTTGCAGATTTTTTTGTAAAGGTGCACGCTGGAGCTATCAAGTTCGAGACTAGAAAGTCGGACCTTTTCAAGGTAAGGCAGAAGGACAACAAGATGCTCAGAGAGTTTGTGTCTCGATTCTAAATAGAACAAATGTATCTACCACCGGTCACCAATGATTGGGTTGTTCAAGCTTTCACCCAAGGACTCAATGTACGAAGCTCGGTGGCTTCGCAGCAATTGAGGCAGAATTTAATAGAATACTCGGCTGTTACTTGGGCCGATGATAGAATCAAGAGGGACATTGATCGAAAAAACAAGGTTGAATAAGGATCGATACCAGCCATATAATGGATATTGTATGAGCAACAGATCTGGGCAAAATCTTGTACGAAGTGAGAGAAGGAATGACAGAGTCCAGAGCTCGAGGGCTCATGAGAAGGAATGGCTTCGACAGGCTCATCAGACATAAAGAAGCACCACGATTGTCAGAATATAACTTCAATGTTGATGTAGCCGCCATCGTATCGGCTATCGAATGCATCAAAGATAATAAATGGCCTCGACCTTTGCAGACCGATCTAGCCCCAATAAATCCCAACCAAACGTGCAAATATCACGGCACCCATGGCCACAGAACGGAATATTGTCGATAGTTGAGAGAGGAAGTAACCCGGTTATTCAATGACAGGCACCTTCGAGAGTTTCTGAGTGATCGAGCTAAGAATCATTCCAGAAAAAGGGATTCCAACAAACAAAATAAGCAAGAAAAACCTCAACATGCCATTCATATGATTTTCGAAGGGGTCGATGTTCCCCAAGAGCCAGTGTTAAATCACACCAAGGTGTCGATCACAAGAGAGAAACGAACTCAAGACTACATACCAGAAGGAACCTTATCCTTCAACGACGAGGACGCAGAAGCAGTCACGCATCCCCATAACGATGCACTAGTAATATCTGTACTCATGAATAAAACTCGAGTTAAACGTTTGTTAATTGCTCTAGGTCGTTTGGCCAACATCATTCGATCAAGGGTCGTAAAACAGCTCGTCCTACAAGACCAAATCATGACAGAAACTCGACTGCTAAAAAGATTCAACATGGCTTCTGAAACACTAAGGAGGAAATAACTTTTCTAGTAAATGCAGACGGGACCATCCAGGAGACGATGTTCCATATGATCGAAGGGGATATGAGGTATAACGCCCTGTTCGGGACACCATGGATCCATAACATGAGGGATGTGCTCTCGACCCTTCACCAGGTTTTAAAATTCCCGACACCAGAAGGAATCCATATAATCTACGGGGAGCAACCCGCCACAAAGGAAATGTTTTTCATTGATGAAGTGATTCCAATATCGTCACCCTCATCTACAAAGGGGTCAGATTCAAAAGAAAAATAGTAAGCCAAATACCAATCGCATCCGCCGACCTCGACCCAACTAGAGAAGTAGGGGACTGACGAAGACGAGAGTTATGGGGTACCTCGAATCCTTTGTAGTCCCGGATGATTCCGACGCTACCAAGGTCAAAGAGCTGGAGCATGTCATACTGATCGAACATCTATCCGACCAAAAGGTATACATGGGCACGAGGTTAACTCCCGAGCTCACGATAAAACTCATTCAATTTCTTATAGCTTTAAATGGATTGTTTTTCTTTGTCCCATCTCGACATCACAGGGATCCCATCGGAAATCACCACCCATAAACTAAGCTTGGGCCCGAAATTCCATCCGGTGAAGTAGAAAAGAAGACTCCAGTCCGAGATAAGGATTCCTTCATCAAAAACAAAGTAACTAAGCTTCTTAAAATGGGGTCCATTCGGGAAGTCAAATATCCCAAATGGCTAGCAAACGTAGTAGTAGTCCCTAACAAGGGGAAATGTCACGACCCAACCTGAAGGGCTGCGACGGGCACCCGGTACTTTACTCAACCGATTACCAACATAACATATCTCTCTTATCATACTATCATGGGTAGATGTGCCAAAATGGTCATCATGACATAACCAAAATAAACATAAGGGAATGCTAGACATAGTACGGCCTAAAATGACATAGAAACCTAGACATGTGACATGTGCGCCTATAAGGTTGACATGATCATTTGTAAACTCAAAACATAGGCCGACAAGGCCATACAAGTATCCATATACCTGACATTTGTCTACAAGCCTCTAAGAGTACATAAAAATCATGAAGGTCGGGACAAGGACCCGCCATACCAGTCAATACATGTCCCAATCATACTAACCAAATAGGCTACCCCGGAGCAAGTGGAGTGCAGCAACACCTTCCGCTGAGCTGATAGCCTACTAGGAGGACTGTAAACCTCTCTATCGGGACCTGCATGCATGAAACGCAGCATCCCCGGGAAAAAAGGATATCAATAAAGTACAGAGTATGTAAGGCACAAAAGCATAAATAAGAACAGTAATGTAAAGAGAGATGTATGAGATACAATCGGTAACATCTGAGTGCCTCTGGAGATAGTGACATGAAATGCGTGATACATATATATACATAATCTTTTAAAAACATCCGCCTCTATGGGCATCATCGCCATCATATCATACCCAGCCTCGAAGAGGACTCGATAAAAACATACCCGGCCATCATAAGGCTTGGTAGAATCGTACCCGACCACATGGAGCTCGGTAAACCCAACTGATTAGTGGTTTCACAATAGGTTCCATACCCGACAAACTATAGTGCGTCTCGATAGTGTAAGTAAATACATATATAATGCATGATGGATTCATGGAATCACGCTCTAAACCTTTTGGAGTGACGTAAGGTCATTACACATTCGATTAACATTATGGACATCATACCATCAATATGAACTTCACTAGGACTCAAGGATCATACATAATTTCTTAGAATAACTTTGTAAGGAAAGAACAACATGGACAACCTTAGTTGCTAGGAGTAGATTCATTATGAAATAGCGTATTGTTTACGTTTGTTTCATTTTAGATCATGCCAAAAGAATGAAGGAAGAGCCTTAACATACCTTAATTTCATTGAGTCGTTAATACCTTCCAAGCAATTCTTCAAAAAACTTAACTCAATCTACCACAGTGTGAGGAGATTCAAAATCAGTGTTATGTAAAGGCTAAGTTCGCAACTTAAACTAGTAGCTCGTTTATGTAAATTTGGGCAGCATCTCCCCTGTAAAAAGGCCTTCCTCCAATACCATATACCAACAACACCAAGAAAAAAACAATAACAACATGTAATCATTATTTCCCAACCTTATCTCCACCATAATATATGACAAATCAGCCCACACACTCTAATCACTGTATACATAAAACGACAACAAAAGTAGTGTTAAACAACCTAACAATGTAACGTTGAATGACCAGCCAACTATTCCATCATTATGTTGTGTTTATACACAATTTTTATCCTCCAAAACTCCATAAAACATCCGCAAAATAGACAACCCAACAACAACATGAAACAGCCCACAAAACAGTCCCTACAAGTTCAGCAACTCAGATTGACTTATCAGTTTACTAAAACACGTTTTGACTTATCTTTTCTTTCAAATTAAAAAAAACAACCAATAATACATAATTAAGCATATTATTCTATAAACCAGCCATGAATTCATCTTTAAAATAAGTTTGCAACTAGTCAATCGAGATGAAACAACACACCACTCGTTCGAAACTCGCTAGGTCTAGTCTTTACGATCGAGTTACAATTTATACAAGCCTAGATAATGGAAGGAGAAGCATAAATTTACCTTGAAATAAGTAGAACCCACAAAACCTAGCCCTTATTCATCCAAAATCAGTACCTCAACGCAGCTACAAGAAGGAGAAAGAGAAACTAGCAAGCTATCCGGGCTTTTCGGCACTAGAATCACATCGTAAACCTGAAATACCCTAGGGTTTGTGTGGGATTTTTGGGGAGGAGTTGCACGGTTTCAATTTGGTTTTCATGGTCTAAAGGATGGGTGAAATAATTAGTTGATAAGACCTTAAAATTCCCCTCTTGGCCGACTTTGGAACTTTTAATTGAGGCCTCTCCTTTTGGCATGTAGGTGATGCACCTACTTGTCACCTACCAATCTGCGCAGTCTTGCAAAAATGCGAATATCTCTCTACTCAAATATTGTGTCAATGAACGGTTTAATCCGTTGGAAACTAGACTCATATATAGTCAATTTGGTAGGTATAGTATCTCTTAATTCCAAGTAAATTAGTATAAATGCTCAGCTACATTTGACCTAATTTTCAGCATATTTGTGAATGTAACTTGTGATGATCTTTGCCAACGTTTGTTCCACAACTCGCTTGAATTCAAAATGTAGCACACTACAATCATACGACAAAAATAACTCATAGCATAACCTCCTTATCATGTAATGAACCATAGTCTCACCCTAATGTACAAGTTATAACATTCCAAACTCGTCGACTTTCGACAAAACTTAATTTCTTCAATTGGTTTAGCTTCTAAGATTTCAAACCCTCTTGGTACTTGGTATTCATGATCTTAAATATTTGTAACCTCCAAGATAACATGATTATATTACTTCATATGCTTCCAAATATAATCTTATTTCTAAGCTTACATCTATTGACTTACGACATATTCCCACGTAAGAAAACATGGGGTGTAACATCATTCCCACGGTTTGGAACATTCATCCTCCAATGTTGACTAATGCACTTATATGTCTCTTAAACAATAGCTCTTACGAACACTTTAATGTTGCCTTTTCCATCTAGGGAGTTGTTCGGTGAATAAATCCAAAGGCTAGGGCATTCCCCCCCTTAGGCCTCTTTCTCACAACACGACTTGTGGTCCAAATTCCTCCAATCTCGTAACTGTTTTTGCCTTATTTCATGCAGCCTGTACAATTTTGACCTTGTATGTGCGTCTATGCAGATCCTTTATCCTTTTTCCTCTAACTGTTACCCAATCTTTAGGCCTCTCTTTGGTAACATATACAAACTCGACAAGTTATCCCTATGGGCATCTATAGGTGTACTGAACGTTTTCTATCGGTAATTTGTCGAACTTATGACTATTGATATATCTTGTTTCATAGCCTCGATTATCTATCCTTATGGATTTACTGTATCTAGGTGGGTCATACTATACCATAACACTTAGTTCAGATTATTATTACCGATATGTGTAACCAAGCTATAGGTTACGTTGTCGCTGCTTATCCTATATGTATAAATTTAAGTCCTTTAATGCTTCCTCATTACTATTCATCTTAAGAATGACAGCCTAATCTCATCCCATACTTTGGAACTTTTATCCATCCATTGTTTATTCACCATAATGTTGATATGTAATCTACTATTGATAATTTGAGTCCTCTCATGTAATACATTGTCACTAGGGCTCATGTCGCAACAGGGACATTTGAAGTGATTTTCTAGATCCACCTAGGGACGATACTATACTTCAATAACCGTATTTCATATCATCATAACGTGATTTATCTTATGGGGGTATTCTAATCTCGTGCAGTTCATGAAATCCTTGTTCTCAAAATCATTACTCAACCAAAGGCCTAAACGCCATCCTCTTATCATTTATCACAATTACACCCTTACTTTACTACCAGGGTAGCATTCCATCTCTTCTAAATGCTCATAATTTTAAACTTCTTTGAGTTCACTAATGCTATACTGAGCTTTTTATAACTTTATGGAAACCATCAGCTCTCTTGTTGTGATAGGTTTAATCTCGAGGAACTACCTATTCTCGTCACCTTCTCACTCACATTTTCTTATCCTTACTCCTGTCTAGCTAAAACCTTGTAGCTCTACCATACTTTAGCTTGTGACCTACGCATATCTATTTATACTACTCGCAACCTTCCTTTTAACATGCTAGCACCATAGATTTCCTTTCATGCCTTCTCAGTTGTCTTTATATGTAAGAAATTACTTTTCCTCGTCGTTTTGCCACTTGTTGCATGGATACTTGGCTTATCTTAGTGCCCACGAATACGGGAGTTCCTTGTAACTCGTATGATCTCAATTATCAACTTTTGATTTTTTTTTTCTTCCCGTTCATTAGCCACGATAGGTGCCACTTTCTTATGGAGTGTATACAACATTATAGTGAGACTACTGTTACAAAACCATTTCTTCTTTAGGTCACTATGCTTATGTTGAAGCCTGCTTCCTTATTTCCTCAGCTAGTTTTTCATTAGAGTGCTTAGGGAAGAACTTCTGACTCTTGTAAAGCTGCAACCTATTACATTGTATACCCCACGATATTTCTGATGTTCTTACTCGCTTATCATTATCATTAGTTACTTACTGTCGTGCCTTTGTGCTCATAGGGTTGCTTCTGAATTTAGATTTCAGTTGTCTCCCTTGTGGCACTCTCTTTTATTTCTGTAACACTTACATTGTACCTTCTACTACCCCAATTCATGTCTGAATATTTCTCGAGGATTACGATGACGTATCTAAGAGACTAAATTTCCTATGTTGGGTTTCACTATGTTTATCTTGCATGATCTACTGATTTGTCTGTATCCTCCTATCTAGCCATAACTAGGCTATTCCTGAATAAACTACAGACTACATATTGGTCCACTCTCGTATCTGTATTTTATGTAACGCCTCTTGGGTTATGCCCTTTGTCTTAACATACCTCTCGTACGGGATCCTTATGTATCAAGGGTTCATTCACACTTATTTATAAGTATCATCGAGTGCGAAACCGTTACTGATTCTCCCAGGTGTTATGCTTGCATAATGTTTTGGAGTCATCTTATATCTGTAGGATCTGAATAAATGCAATCTCATTCCTTTCACCTTTTTACCGCATTCTTCCTTTACCATTCGATAGTTACCTCTTCATATTTGGCATTTTTTTCTTCACACCTTCACTCACATATTACTCACCTTGTGGTAACCCTTCTACACCAGGGATTATTTAAGTTCTTACGCATAAAGGTGACACCTGGTGTAACCAGCACATTTAGTCCTTTAAGCTTAACTCTGATCCTAGTGCTTGCTTTAGGGAAGCGTCTTCGTGAGCGACCTTTAAAGGTTATTCTTCTATTGTTCATTCTATTGCTGTCAAAACACGATCTCTGAAACGATGCCAACTATTACCAATTCCTTCAGTTCCTAATTCATGTTCAGTTTATCTTGTTCACTAGCCTATACTAATTTCTATTAATTTAAGGGTCGCTCTTCCTTCTGGTAACAACGTTTGAGTCACCAACTCATTTCTCGAAATGAGGGTATGGCTTTATGGCTTATACTTTTATTGTCTCAAGGAATGTCTCATCTTGTATTTTCCTTCACGTAACTATAGACTCTGTCATCCTGTCATATTTTGATTTACCGTTATCACTCATTTATCACATCTTACTCATAATACTTCATTTACTCTCTTCTTATTTTTCACGCCCCAAAACCGAGGGACACGACCGGCACTCAACCGGAGGACCCCGGTCAAGAGGACCTGGAAATGCCTTTCCTATCCCACGCGTTACACCATGATTTCAGTATACATTATTCATGTGAAATAGCCATTTAGGCTTAATCATAAACTTACAACTTGGATTCATTACTACTTTTTATCATTACCAACATATGATACCAAATACTTACAAAATACATACAACATTTACCAACGTGGATCACGATTCCGAACCGTACTGTTACTTACCCAAAATACATATGTACATTACCCACATTGTGTCTACGGAGCCTCTAAGAGTAATAGAACCACCTACAATCATCACAAGAATGTAGCGCCCCCGGCAAAAAGGGGCGTCAGTACA